>LQNS02276882.1:1678259-1692734 GCA_001587735.2 Parhyale hawaiensis
TTAGCCTCATCCCCCACCTAGAACACCAGGAATCAATCATTTCCAAATCATGCTGAATAGATTCTGAAACCTCTAATCTATCACTAGGCTTATCGCAAACAGCCAGCAAAGTAACATCATCAGCTTAGCCTAACCAACAAGTAAATTATTAACAAGATGAAACAGATCCGCCGTATACAATGAACAACAAAGGGCCCAGAACACTACCCTGTGGGACACCGGAAACCAAATCCAACAACTCACTCCTCTCCCCATCAACAACTACACATTGACATCTGTCAGATAAAAATTGACTAATTACCGCGAGAACTGAACCACCAATACCCATTAATTTCAGCTTATGGAGCAGCCCAAGGTGATTCACGCGATCAAACGCAGCACTAAAGTCAAGCTGTACCAACCTTGCCTCATGACCCCCATCAAGAGCCAACTGTAACACATGAGAAATGTGATGCAGAGCATCACGGGTTCCCAAGCCCTTACGAAAACCATACTGTTTTGGGGGTAGGACACCTGCTTTTCAAGAAAGCAACCCAATCTCGACGCAACCAACCTCTCATAATCTTTCGACAAAACTGGTGTGATCGAGATGGGTCTATAACCAGAGGTACGGGATGCAACCGAGCCCTTCGGAACAGGCGTCACATGGGCAACACGCCAGCATTCCGGAAAAGAGCCCAGCCGCAACATTCGACGGATTACGGAAGCAAGCACACCAGCCACCCTCCGAAGAAAGAAAGAAGAAGCTCATGCTAATAATCCTAATATAATAAAATGTTTGGTAATTTTATTCATTTATTTCGTGTCAGCTTTGAAAGAAATAGATAGGTGAAACATAAGCCAGGTTGCAGATTTTTCCATTCAGTTTCGTATTCGTAGAGATCGATGATGAGGTTGCAGAAGATGGAGAAAATTGGATCCTTATCCCTTCATCTGGATGCATTTCTTGCCTGAAACACTTCATGAAATCGGGACAGTGTCCCGACCTATAAATTCCGCAGGACCTCTGGTCACGACCCATAAATTCCGCAGATAATCAACGGGGCACTCACGAGGTGGTGATTTTTCATGGGCAGTAGACAATTGTGTCTTTTAGCTTACCTACTGTCTTTTTTATTAAATTTGACGATGTAGCTTTCTCTTCAAGTATTTCACGGGCACTGGGCAGTAGACAACTATTTCTTCTAGCTTGCTGTCTTTCTCTGAAAGTGCATATTTCGCTTCAGAGCCGGAAATTTGAATACTTCAGTGAAGCAGAGAGTTAAGTATGGAAGACAGTATTATGGATACAGTGCAGGCGCACTAACATTGCTTTTAGCTGACTGGAGGAGCATTAAAGTTTATTGCGGTGTTTTACTTTAGATTTTACTTTGGAAGACGCACGTTTAATTAAGAAAGAGGATAGGGAACGTAAAAGAAGAACGAGACTGCCACAGTCTCAAGAACGAAGACGTGCTATCAATGGAGAGATGAAGCGCCTATGCGGCACAGCAACAAGAAAGACTTGAAGCAGAAGGGTTACAGAAGGAAATAAAGAGTTGCTAATGAGCATGAGCGGGAAAATGCGGAAACAGCAACTCAAAGAAGAGAGCAAACATATCGATTATTGCGTGAATTTTTTCGCGCACGGGTCTACTAGTTCATACATATGTATTATCAACTTAAGAAACTCTTGGCGACCAGCAGCAGCAGCAACATCTATGACCGGCATGCACTGTTCACTTCTCCAATGCTTGTGTTACGCTATAAATAAAATACCGCAAAGTAACGTACAAAAGGATGGCAGCTAAAACGCCAAGAAAATTGCGTGAAATTTACTGACGTTCCCGTAATTTTTCTAGCCCTCTTAAAAACAAGCCGTTTGTGCCCGACTCGAACCCTTACTTGTTGATCGTGGCGTATCCAGCTCTCGAAGTCAGCGACATAACCGAGTACGCTATTGAGTACTTGAAAGGCAAGCTGTAATGAAACACTATGTGCATTTGTATACTAATGCTGTGTTCAAACAATACATATATATATATATATATACAGCAGTGCTGTGTCCGCTGAATGAGGTAGTCTACGGAGATTGTGTGTCGTGCATAATTTGTCCAGCTTGAATATATATGTACTTGTGTTATGAAGTAACGTTAGTGGTAAAACCCTATTGCACCAGTAATTAAATAGCATTCAAATTTCCGTTCCTATGCTTGTCAGTTTTTATTCAATTTACGTACGAGTTTTATTACTCATTACTCCTAGATTAAGGAATTTACCACCTGAATCGTAAGGTTTACATATGTTATACTTCATTTCAAAAGAAACTAATGAAATCGCACTTTGCATATCAAGTAAAATAACTTAGACCGGACTGCCATCTGGTACCACACGAAGTAAGAGCTGGAAAAAAAAAAAATGACAGGGCTGCAGTAGTGCACCAAAATACCGGGATTTCCTAGTAGCATCTATGGAGTTTTCTCCGTTAAAGCTATGAATATTTTTACAGCGCACCGCTCCGTAAACAAGGGAAGACATTTAATAGCATTTTTTATTAAGTGCGTTCATAGTCTAAATTAAAATCTGTGTATTAATACTCTAGCATCTACGTGTGTCAGATAGTGAGTGTCACGTTTTTCACTAATAGATGGAAAGAAATTTGAGATTTGACTTCAAATGTGAATGAGGCAGCAGTGCCTTCACGGGCCCAGCTATCCACTGTATCACTTACATCTGCTCGAGGCTCCGTCTGTCCGTCCAAGCGTTTGAATGTTACGCTTTACAGTATTAGATGGGGGAAAAGTCAACTTGTAAGAAGCTCTGATTTTCGCTGGAAGGAAGTTCAACCAAAGCAGTCTTTTTTGCTTATTGAAAAAATTTTCAGTTAGTTTCGAAGCCAAGACATGAAGATTAGTTCACTCGTATCATATCAACTGTTTTCATTTTTTACACGCCATATTATGTTCGCTTGCCTGGTGGAGGATGACATTCTTATAGGGCCAGATGCGTAGCTAGGCCACTGTGCGGGACAACAGGGCGGGTAGCGTTGGACTTCTACTCTAAAATATTTTTTACTGTGCGTGTAATGGGTGACATATTTGTTTTAGCAGTGTGTAAATAGCATATATCTATAAGCATAAACGCTAAGGAAAACAGAATGAGAGCTTTGTCTCATGCGATCCAAGAACGGCGAAAATCTAGAAGGTTCTTTGTGGAGCTTGCGCGACAGGTGCCAGCAACGTATATAGCGACTACCGTTAATTACGTTCAAGTTAAAAACTGTATTCATAATTAAAGTATGCATTAGCTTTGTAAAAACTTAAGCTGTAAATTTGTATACTTATTACATATAGAATACCAGTATTTCTAGTTTAGGAAACAAATAAAATGTTGTCATAGAGCTATAATTGGTGCTTGGCAACCGCACCACCAATCAGCATGTAACAAATAAGCGCGGGGAAGCCCTGGTCGAAGGTAATTGGCTTAGCCCCACAAGTTGGAGGTTGCCCGTGAGGGTGTAGACGTTTCCCGAAGATTCTACAATCTTCCATGAGGACTGGTATAAATACTCTGACGAGGATAATAGGCCAGCATTGTGCCCGGGCGCCCTCGCCCTGAGGGTGTTTGCCAACGTTCAACGTTCACCTTTTCCGTGCCATTTAGCTCCCAACAGCGAACTTTTCATTGTTTAATTACCCAATGTGCTGTGAATTGGTAGAGTTGCACGAGGAACCATGTAAATACTAGTCAGCACTAATGTTTGCTCCCACGTGTGCTGATGCCGATTGTGACGTTAAAACTCCCCGGTGTTTGTTTCCCAGTGAAGTCCCAGAAGCATCGGAGTCCCTTATGGTGCCGTCGACCGCAGTCCCCAGTCAACTTGTCGCGCATTGAAATGCCCAAAATGAAATCCCAGAAGCATCGGAGTCCCTTATGGTGCCGCCGGCCGCAGTCCCCAGCGAACTTGTCGCGCATTGATATGCCCAAACTGAAGTCCCAGAAGCATCGGAGTCCCTTATGGTGCCGTCGGCCGCAATCACCAACGAAGGTACCGCGCTATGATATGCGTATAGTGAAGTTTGTGCGCTCACTTGTGTCTCGCGGCAAGAAATGAGAGAGTCAGAATAGGGCGCAGTGTTGCAAAAGTGCGTAGTGAATGTAAATATAAGCTAAAAACTAGGTAGGAATGTGCAGTGACCTGTGAAAACCCGGTTGTGTATAATTTAATTAAGAGTAAGTCGTTGTAGTAATAATTCTAGGTTCGCACGCCAGCGGCGTGCACACAAAAAAAGGAAAATGTTGAAATTGAGTGTAATTCTTCTTTGTAACTACTGTAAGTGATTTATTCATGTCCACCATGTCTGGACGTGTTGCCGAGGACCATTCCTAGATAAGATTTTCCTGTACTACATTGCCCGTGTCATGTCAATCATTTCCTGACATATTATCTTCATATGTAACAGTTGTTTGTAATCAAAGGTTGACTGGCTTCAATTCTCGATTATAGCCATGCAATATGAGCGAGAACTGGACATGTTATAGTCTATTATTTTCAAGTGAGACTCAATCTAAATATGTTTTGAATTTGTGGGTTTTTTCGGAAGTTGCCGAACCGTTGGACACGGGCCTTATGCATGTATTATATACATGTCCTAACGCCCAGGTCGAACGCGCAACATTCGTTTCCCATTACGCTGTGTTTTTGTTTTCAACAGGCGCGCCTTTTAACCATAGAACTGTCATTGATGAAATTTAAGCTTCATTTTCATGGCGCGCCCAAATGTAACTAAAGATTACCAATACAGATGTGATTTATTATATCGTGTGTTTTCTTTACCCTTGCATTCTCTGTTTTCTGAACGCATAATTAGAAAGATTGAAGGCGTGGCTCACCTTCAGTTCATGTTGGACGCTGCTGTGTGTAAATTTCATGTCACTTTGTTGTTGATTAATTTCCTATGTCAAACTATTCACATTTAATTCAAAATAATGTCATTATTGATTAATTTGTTTATATAAACATGTCAAAAACAACTTGTGACGTCATATATGCATATAATCAGTACATAACGCACAGCAAAGTCCTAACAATAGCCATCGCATCAAACAAAGCAAAAAATTGATGGACTACTGGTCAAGATCCACGAGTCCCGTAATTGTGAAAAAGACTGATACGCCGATAAAAAATTGGAACGTGTAAGATAATGGAGGGTTAATCTGTTAACGGTGGGAAACAGTGCTTAGAAATGTCATGCAGATACAAAGAAGAACAATGCAAAAAGTACCGTCGTACCTCTACTTCTGACAGAACAAATGCGAAATTCACAGTGATATTAGAATATGTACCAAGAGAGGTTAGACGAGGTGTAAAGAAGACAGACCGGACCGCGTAGCGGTGGGCAGCATTAAGCGGCGGACATTAGTTTAGACGGGGTGGGGTTAATTAGAAGCGCTGTCTCAGGTCTAACTAAGGTGAGTGCACTCTCCACGCATCCCGCTAGTTGAAGCATAATTACAGTTCTATGCACTTCTATCCATCTGCGCTTTGCGTGTGTGATTCAATAATTGTTGCCAAAAAACGGACCGATTAAGCGACATTCGCCGGCAATGCTTAGGTTGGAAGTGCCGCGTTCTTGAAGATGCATATCTTGTTGCTTTCGCTCGCAGTAGGAGCTCAACTTTCGAAACTCTATCGTTTAGAGTGAATAATATTTAAATAAATAAATATTTGTTGCACACTCCTAAGCTTGTGCAAACGCATCAACTATACACAAACACATTAATCTCTAAGTAGTTCATTATTCTATAAAACGAACAAGTAGTTTTCCCATACTCGATTGACTCTTTTACTCTTGTGTTTAAGAGAATACCTTCCTACGGTTACATGGGCACCGTGAATATAACTCGCAGCTGGCCCTCCCATAGCAGCAATTTAACCCGTAGACCTCGATGCACTTAAAGGGCGTCCATAACATACTGCAGTACCGTAACTTCAGTTGAAAATCATCGAAGTGTCAGAGTAAGTACGAAGTGACTTGCGATCGTAAAGTTTTCAAGCAAACAAGCTTCTGCGAAATTTAGTGTACAATATTAAGTATCATCACAGTGTTCTCAATTGTACCATGCGCTACACCGACAGTGAGCCATTCTATTTGGTAGCATTTGGTAGTTTTTACCAACTGAAAACTGGAACAATGGCGTCAAAGTTAAAAAAAAAGATTCCGGTAGCTGTTGGGGAGATAATGTACAAGAAATGACAATAATAATTATATGATGTAGGGTAAACATGAAAAATTTTTAGGTAAAATACAATAAACTTGATGCTCTTGAAGCTACTTAGTTACCAGGTCACTGAATCTAGGAAATTTTCGGGATTTATTACCGACGAAAATGCGAAATACATATATCTCTAACTTTTTTCTCTAAAAAGTTACTTTGTAACCTTAACTTCTCTCCCAGGCACTAGTTAATTGCGTTTAAACAGCTTCGTTGCCGGCAACTGAAGTATCACAACGAATTTCAGCGGTAGCTACTTAAAAAATATATATGTATCCGGGCTTTGAAATTGGCCCTAAATCGATCGGAATCTGGAATCCCCGCACTCCGGGAAGACAACCCTATAGTTCTACAGGGTCCGTGTCCGGGATTTCACAGACGTGTCTTAAGGGGATCGACCTGCTTCAGTATGACCAAAAATAGAAAAATTTTGGATCTCATTAGTAGCGTATTTTAACTGCACCGCCAGCCCAGCCCTAATCATAACGTAAACTAACCGAGAGAATCTTGATTATAATTACTCAGATCATCCTAGGATAATTCTACAGGAGATGCATCACCCAAAAAACCTTCATAATAGCTTGATCCCGAGATGTCTTGAGTGTTGCTTAAGATGACAATTTCCGAGAAATATTTCAAATTCTCTATTTCTGAATGTTTCACCAAACAACCATTTGCATATACAGTGCCTAGACATTAGTAGTTGCACAACCCTATTTTTTATGTATTTTTAACAATTCAGGGTCTGCTTTAGTATCATTAATACAGGAAGTTTATATAACATATATATAATAGAATATTTAAACAGAACAGTCAAATGTGCACTTTTAACAAGAAAATTTAACACAAGTAAAAGTAATGAGGGATAAAAGTATTTGACCAAAATAAATATGACATTTAATCTTTGATAGTTAAAAGTGTAATTTAAAGAAATTAGTTTGAAAATTATTCTAGAACGTTCACGAAACTTTTCGAAACAAATGCAATGCAAACAAACCACAGCCGGCGCAATCATTACCTCTCTAAACCTCGTTGAAGTCGCGCACACTCTCACTACAATGCCCACAGTTAAAGAAATCCTTGAAGCTACTCGTAAACGGATAATTCAACTTCGTAGTGAGGGATTACCTTATAGAGTAATAGCAGAACGTGTCAATGTTCCTTTTCAACAGTTGGAGCAATAGTCCGCAAGCATCAAGTGACTGGGGCGGTCTCCAGCTGGAGCTCCGCGTAAGATCATGGGTTGTCCTCGGCGCTACATGCTACGTAAGGTGACTAATGACCCCATGACAACTCGTGCTGACAATCAGAGTGAACTGGCGTCTCAGGGACTGCATGTAAGGAAGAAATCTATTGTTAGGGAATTGAACTGTACGGGCATTCATTCTCACAGTCCTCGCAAAACTCCTCTTTCTGCAGTAAAACATGCCAAGAGCCGCTTAACATTTGCCAAAGACAACCTGGACAAATTAAATGAGTTTTGGGAAGGGGTTATATGGTCTAACGAAACTAAAATAGAACTTTTTGGCCGAAATGAAGTTCGGCATGTATGAAGGAAACGTGGTATTACCTATGACCCAAGAACATCATCCCCACCGTGAAGCATGGGGGGGGGGGCAGCATCATGGTGGGGGGTTGCTTTACTGCCCATGGTGTTGGGATCTTCATATCATTGATGGCAAGATGAATAGTTTCATGTACAGGGAGATATTAGAAAAGAAGATGCTTCCAAGAGGCAAAAAATTCTGCGGACGGCGCAGGTGGACCTTCCAACAAGATAACGACCCCAAGCATACTACGAATTTAACGAAAGATTGGTTTCAAAAGATGAAAATAAATGTTCTTCCATGGCCTAGCCAATCACCGGACCTTAATCCAACAGAAAATTTGTGGTGTCTTGTTAAATCTGATGTCCACAAACGGTGTCCCAAAGACCTTTCAGAATTGAAGGTTAACTGCATGGAAGAATGGAAAAATACCATCAAGTGAATGTGAAAATTTAATTTCCAGCTATAACAATCTTCTCCATGCTGTTATTGCCAATAAAGGTCACGCCACCAAGTACTAATGTCATAATTTGTTTTTGGTCAAATACTTTTGTCCCTCATTACTTTTGCTTGTGCTAAATTTTCTTGTTATCCTAAAGCAGTCCCTAAATTTTTTAAAATACATAAAAATAGAATTGTGCAAAAACCTATGTCTAGGCACTGTATGTAGTTTATTACCTACAACAGAGTGTGCTTTGAATTATTCAGCCATCCTCAAAAGTAATTTTCTATTTAACGCTAAGAATTCTTTAATATTGTGCAATTTAAATTTCTCTGTGCTTTATCCACAATTTCATTGCAAAAGCAAATAAAAATGTTGAAAATTATATATTGGTTGTACACACAACAGCGTCCTCCATTCCATATTTTTAGTGGTATTTAGAATGACATGAATGGTAAAGAGGCATACAATAACACTGTATCGAGATGTCTGCAAGGCAAGCACTTATAACGGATTGTTACGGGGTATAGAGGTGAATTAGAAAAGGCGTATTGACATAATAAATGGATAAATCGATGAAGATTGTATGAGAGAAAATTCCTACTGTAAATGAATGATAAAATGGCGAATAATCCAGTTGATCATTCACGGTAAAATGGCACATGACAGGAATGTGACTATGAAATAATATAGAAAGAAACACATAACAAGTTAGACATGTCCCCAAGGGGCGAGCTATTCCCCAGCCTACCTAACTAAAAGACTTAGCGATTGCGACTCATACAGCAGCTGGATCAGTAAAACACACATAAAGATCTCAAAATATACTGGGAAAAGAGCATGGAAAATTAATACAAAGAGGAAACCACTTGAAAGCAAGAATTAATAAGCTGTTTTGACACTCTTAGATGCAAATTTTGAATTTACCAATGATACCGGTTATAATTGAACACTTCGCAAGTACTCCGGAGATATATCTATGTGCAACTTCGACCGCAAATATTTGAAAGTTTGGATACCATCAAAAACACATATTAATCAATCGAAATATTGAACCAGGTGGCAAAAACGGTGCTCTCAGACAGCGAAGATATAACGTAATGCATGTAGACAAACATTTTATCATATCGATGCTGTGTTTAAGAAAACTCCGGGAAAAAGACCACATTGGCGAAGCAAGTTATGAGCATTCATTTCTCAAGACCTTTAGTTAATCTTCTGATTTCGTATTCTAAACCGCACAACCTTATAATTACAAAGATGATTGACTCACCATAGATCAGCGCATAAAAATAGCTCGTTTCACCACATGAAACATAAGTGCATTACACTATTACTCTAATTTTATCAATATTTTCTAAATGTTAAGCTAAGGCATTTTTCAGATATTTAAGCTAAGGCATTTTTCAGATATTTCATTTTTTTGCAGCGCACTAAGAATGCCATGGACAAACTACAAGCTTCAATTTTTTATGTGTACATACATATACATTTCCGTAATCTTAAAACATTTACCACATAATAAACCTTTTCTGGCGATTTCTCTGCAGTAATTCAACTTCTATCAATTCAGTAGAATCAATTCACCATTTTCGTTGGCTAATAATATCTTCCCCATACACACTTCGAGACACTTCATTAGCTAATAAGAACACGAGGATCACATCGCACTACGAAGGTCCAGTGATACACTTGCTCGAATGCTTAATTGACAACGAGAAGTGAGACAGTAAAGGAGATAGTTCCTGCCTTGACGTCGTCATTTTTCATCTCCTCCTCGGAACTAATCTACTGTAGACGAAGTGATGTACCTCAATTGGGGACCTCTCTAAAATTGGCTGCAACTGATAGCTCCGCCTGCACGGGACGTATACAGCTTCTCCAATCTATGCATTTGGACTCGCGGGGGATGCATACAATTCCTATTCTTCACGCACTGTATGTTCATATAAAGTTCGTGCGACTTTCAAGGGGAGAACCCACTCTGGATCAATAATATTTAGCATAAGGAACACGTTACGACTGCCAACTTCGTCACGTATATTACGAAGAGTTTACACTGCAGTTCGTATTGGATATTATTTATTCGATAGAGATACACTGCTGCAATTGTTTGTGTAACACGTCATCATACCGTAGACAGCATAACTTAACTCAGCCACTAGCACATATACTGGCATTCACTTCAACTTGGGACTGAGCACATAGAAGCGTCGTCGATTTTGGAATGGCCTCATGTTTCCTGTTCAGCTTCTTCCTCAGCAATAAAGACTGGCGATGATTCAAAGTATTACATATTCGGTGAGTGCGAGCATCCACACGATAACAGCCAGAAATGCCACTTAATCGTTGCCCTGTTCAATCCTATTGGTTTCAGATACATTAGAACGACAAAATTCAGGAGCTAAGTGCTAACGATGCGCAGCAGGCGCCCATAGTTACGTAAAATTCACACGACACGTGCGCGATAACGTTGGCCATCCCTGCCTAGGACTGTTGAAAAAATTCAATATTAAGACACAAGTACCAGTAAAACTTACAAAACCATTCACATCTGCACACCACTTGCCCTTCATTGCAATAGTTTGGGCGACGTACACGCTCCGCTCACTGTGTTCTAAATCAGCACAAATATATATCAGTGAAATAAATTTCATTCACTTTACCCGAAACGTGCAGCATTTATGCATGATATCCAGTTTTCTTACAGTGATGATCTCGTATCCAAAACCTACAGCCTACAATTTTAATGTTTTATACTTTTGCCCTGCACCTTACTCTAGCCTTGCGCCCTACTTTCATACAAGCTGCTACAGCTCATCCATTTCATACGCAAGCCATACATCCCTAGGCTAAAAAAATATAGTTAAATGCAGTGTAGTTGTTGGAAAACAATATAATATAGTGTGTGTCATGAGTGATGTAAGTTTGCATAGGAATAATTATAAAATAACTGTTGTTCACAAGTTCTCACGATTCAAGAGAAAATGCATGAAAACACCAGGTTCAATAAAAAAAAATTCATCAAAACACCAGAGGTACGATACCAAACTCAACACAAAGCGACACCCTTTTACATTGAACACTTCATAATTCCAAGCATCAATTTCAGATTGAAAATTCGTAAGTAAAACTCGTGGGTAAAACATCGGTGCGGCGATTGCAACGGCCTCTCAAGACTCTCCTCGAGAACAACGGTAACGTATCCTAACAAATCGCCAAGCACACGGTGACGAGAACAAAAGACTCTTGTTCCTACATCACACTCCTCTCTCTCTGTTACCTGTCGTTCAACCTTTTCCCACACAAGCAACCCTCTGCTGAAAAAATTTGTCATACGTGTAGTGTAGCTGTTGGAGAAATAGTTATTTACTCTGTCATATGTAGTGAAAATGTTGAAGACTCATCCTATGCTGACACGATTAAGACAGAAAAAATGGATGAAAATACCCCGAAAAATGTATAAAATTACTCAACATTCCTAACATGACACAAGGTGACACCTTTGTTTCATATATAAACACATGTAGAAAATTTGCATATCTAAATCATGATTGTGCAGCACAATGCGTACGTAAAATCGAATAAACCACCTTCAAACGATACGGTACCTACTATGCAGAATACATTATATGATATACTTCTTGATTTTGTTTTTTTTTAACGGCGTTATATGGTTCCAATTATCAAATCATGGTTTGTCAGGTAATTATGCATTAGAATTTTTCTACATCTGTAAAATTATTTTCAGTATAATTTTTTGTTGTTTCATAAAATACATCATTTACACGACTTTCTTAGCACGAAAATAGTTGTATTGTTTCTGATGTTGACACCAATTTGAATGGCACGGAATGAGACGAAAATTTCTTTACCACTAGAAACATGAACTAAATATTAATTTGGAGACTGAATTTCTTGAAGCGCAGTGCTTATACATTTTTATACAAGTAGTATCAGCAAAAAAAAAAAAAAAGAAGAAGAAATAAAATTGTCATTGCATCGTTAAAATACTGGAAATATTCAAGACTCGGTGCATTTGCACGCATAGTACGAGATAGCTTGAATCTGTAAATACAACATATGCAATTTCTTATGTTCGCACTCACATATTGCATGAATAAATCTGTTATTAATTAGAAGATTTTCTTTTAGAATGTTATGAATATTGATTATAATCACCGTTGTCTCCCATTTTTCGAGTGCGTAATTCTTGCTGAAATATTATAATAAAATCATCCCCACTTTTGAAATAGACTACCTCCGACGTGGCTGTAATGAACTGTAGTATTTATCCTCATTGTTCATCCCTCGAAAACACACCTCTGTGGGTGTTTATACACAAGAATTAATTTACATTCTTGGAACAATAAATGAGGACTTTCCAATCCTCCATACACTGAATGACTCCTTAAAATCTGCACGGCCGTGCGGTTCGAGATCGAATTCAGCCATGGTATTTATTTTCGTACGACAAATTACGGTACCTACATTGACAGTCACTTACGTAGTCGGGCATTCACAGTCAAGCAACAATAAGTTTTATTTCCCACACTCCATGTCGGCCAACATCGTAGATACACAGTTCAAGGCATATTTTAATCATATCATGTGATTGTTGTAAACAAAATTACTGTTCATCAGAAACCCAACTTTCGTTAATTTTGCACCAGTAACATTTCGCAAGAGTTTCCATTATTTTCAATGTACACTGCATTATCAATTGGCAATGCACCACGTGTAAGCTGCGCTGGAAATAAAATTTGGAAGAGACAGATGCAGAGGAAAGAACAGCCATATATAAACCTGTAATTTACACGCAATTTTTTCTTCAGAGAAGCGGATCATAAAACAAATCAATAAAATGAGCTGCGGACTTTTTCAACTCACCGCAAGTTATCTAGAACAATTCAAGCTATGCGCTGGGATCCTAAAATAGTCATAATATGCGGAAGCATCGGCACAAGCAAAGTTCATAAAATTGTAATTTTACCACATCAATAAAATTAATGAAATTCCTTAATTTACCGATTCATATGCTGCATGAATTCCAATCTCGGCTCGTTCGGCTGTTACGGGGTATATAGGTGAATTAGAAAAGGCGTATTGACATAATAAAAGGATAAGTCAATGAAGATTGTATGAGAGAAAGTTCCTACTGTAAATCAATGATAAAATGGCGAACGATCCAGTTGATCATTCACGATAAAATGGTACATGACAGGAATGTGACTATGAAATAATATAGAAAGAAACACATAACAAGTTAGACATGTCCCCAAGGGGCGAGCTATTCCCCAGCCTACCTAACTAAAAGACTTAGCGATTGGGACTCATACAGCAGCTGGATCAGTAAAACACACATAAAGATCTCAAAATATACTGGGAAAAGAGCATGGGAAATTAATACAAAGAGGAAACCACTTGAAAGCAAGAATTAATAAGCTGTTTTGACACCCTTAGATGCAAATTTTGAATTTACCAATGATACCGGTTATAATTGAACACTTCGCAAGTACTCCGGAGATATATCTATGTGTAACTTCGACCGCAAATATTTGAAAGTTTGGATACCATCAGAAACACAAATTAATCAATCGAAATATTGAACCAGGTGGCAAAAACGGTGCTCTCAGACGGCGAAGATATAATATAATGCATTTAGACAAACATTTTATCATATCGATGCTGTGTTTACGAAAACTCCGGGAAAAAGACCACATTTGCGAAGCAAGTTATGATCATTCATTTCTCAAAACCTTTAGTTAATCTTCTGATTTAGAATTCCATACCGTACAACCTTTTAATTACAAAGATGATTGACTCACCATAGATCAGCGCGAGCTCCCGCACGCATAAAAAATAGCTCGTTTCATCACATGAAACAAACGTGCATCACACTATTAGTCTAATTTTATCATTATTTTCTAAATGTTAAGCTAAGACATTTTTCAGATATTTCAATTTTTTTGCAGCGCGCTAAGAATCCCATGGACAAACAGCAAGCTTCATTTTCTTATATGTACATACATATACATTTCCGTCATCTTAAGACATTTACCACATAATAAACCTTTTCTGGCGGTTTCTCTGCAGTAATTCAACGTCTATCAATTCAGTAATTCACCATTTTAGTTGGCTAATAACATCTTCCCCATACACACTTCGAGACACTTCATTAGCTAATAAGAACACGTGAATCACATCGCACTACGAAGGTCCAGTGATACA
>LQNS02276882.1:1724911-1747829 GCA_001587735.2 Parhyale hawaiensis
GAAAGAAAAGTTCTTAATGTAAATGAATAGAATTGGCATAAATAGCAGATACCCATCTCGTAAAATTATCCTCACGAGTGGGCAATTAAACCCAGCTAGACTAAGAGCAGTGAAATGAAAGGAAGCTACCCACAGCATAAAGAATAGAAGAAGTAGATGAAGAAGACTTGAAAGAAGTAATCTAATTTAATCGAGACTACGTCTCTAAAGAAGGTTGCTCGAGAACAAGCTCAGCCTGATACATATATAGAAAGTATCAAGGCTTAAATTAAATTTAGCCCGTCTCTAAAATGAATGTGAGTAGCAACAATTTTAAATTTAATAGCGAAATTTTAGATAAACGACGATCGCATAGGAGGACATACTCTAGATAGTAACAGCGATAAACAAGAAGTAAGACACCAGCTTATGGGTTGGAGAGCTATCACAAGCGTAGTTCCATGTAGAACAAACCGCACGAAGCGGCGCAAGTACAACTTCACCCTGCCATAGCCTCGCCGCTACTAACAGCAGCAGTGCTGCTAGTGCTGCACCCTCTCCGAAGTCCGATACACGCCGGACGTCAATAGTTCCAGAAGGTTCTTTGATTGTTAACAATGAAATTATACGATTGGCTCAGTAGATATTAAGTACGGTTTTATGTCCAATAGTAATTTCATAAGATTTTACGTAATTAAAAAAATTTCATTTAAACCATAAGATTAAAATAGAGAAATCATTTTTAGTATAGACGATTGGAGCCTCGGCGACAACGAATGATGTGTAACAATCTCGAAGGCACGATGCAATAAGAAGGGAATCAGATCCAACTTCCATAGGCTTACAAAGTGTACAACTGCTTTGAACCGAGATGTAAAAGGAACTGCTTAGAACGATATCTCAAAGATACACATCGACTTGCTGTACCAGAATAAAACACTATGAATGCGGCCTTTATTTTATGTGATCAGTGGCAAAAATTTTATTCACACAGAAAAATTTTACACACTGCCGGGGCAAACAAAATCTTTAGTTTTTAACGAGAAATGAGAGGCTCCATTTTCTTTCTACATTCCACAGCAGCTTTTCTTCGAGGGCGAAGAGGTGATTCTAATTTTCTGTCATCATTCAATGTTGCAACACTAGGAATTACATCTAAACTCAATTCCAAGGGATAAAGCAAAGATACGCCATAGCAACCGATCGTGCGGTCAGGACGCATCACGTCAACCGACCGTACATGTCCATTATTACCAACATGGGTTTTATGGACCCTAGCCATTTGCCAAAACGGTCGGCCATGTACAGGCGACGACACTAAAATAAGATCTCCCTCTTTTATGGAACTTTCCCCAGTTCACTTTAGTATAAGAATAAAATTTTAACGCCAACAGATATTCATCGAAGAATCTCTACCTAAAGTCATGAACGAGCTCATCTCGCAATTCCAAAGTTATTAGTATAAAATTTTAACGCCAACAGATATTCATCGAATAATCTCTGCCTACAGTCATGAACGAGCTCATCTCGCAATACTAAAGTTTGAACTAAGTAGGACTGATCAATTATAGGGATACCACATTTCTGATCTTCAAAGGCTAAAAAGTGCTGACCATGAGTTCGGTCTAACTTTAAAAAATGATTTGGCGTAATAACTCTGTAATTGGAATCCTGAGCGTTATCATGAGTCAATGGACGCGAATCAACAACTTCTTGAACGTCTGAAATTTATGTTACAAATGTAAAATATTCGGGATTACTTCTTCCGACAGATTTATTAACGCAAGATTTAATTATTCTCAGTAAGCGTTCCCAAGAGAAACCGTACCACGCCGTATATAGTGGAATGCGTACATGCTTAATACTGTTAGAAGCAAGTAACTGTTGCATTGGGTCGCCCCTAATCGCTGAATCTATCAATTCGGCTCCCTTAGTAAATGTGGGAGCATTATCTGAATAGAGCACGGATACAGAACCGTAACTTTCTCTGTATGGAAGTCGGTGTGACTAGGGAACTTAAAGCTTCGCCCATTGAATCGCTTACACAGTATGCATTCACCCAAAGTATGTTTGATCAAAGGTCGCGCTTTAGGAATTCAGAACCAACTCGAGCGCAGGTAATTAAGAGTAGAAGCCACACCAAGATGCTTACATTTTTCGTGATAATCACGAACTAATAATTTCGATAAATGACACTTGGCGGATAGTACAATGGGGTTGTGGATATTAGGGTTTAAAAATTTACAATGCCCAATCGTCCCTCTGATCTCAGAATAGCATTAGTGTCCAAGAATAAATTTAAGTCCTTAACTAAGGGAGGTGGACTAGCAAACAAATCCAGATTTTCCAAATAATTAATTTCTGCAGCAAAGTACTCTCGTTGAGAAATTTTAACCCAATACGCCTTAGCTTTACAAGAGACTTCAATTTATTCGCTGCTCTGCCCTCGCATTGTGCTACAAATTTATCGAGACTAGCAGTTATGTTCAACAATTTCTTAATCGATGAAAAGTTCGAATAGTCCAATACAGGTTTAAGTTTTGGTTCTGGGTCAACAGCAGTATTGAATGTGACACATGGCACCAGTTTCTTATTATCATCCGATATGCAACACAAATCACTTTCAGGCAAGACTAAAGGATCTTGACGTATAAAAATAGGACCATGTTGCCAGAAGTCTAACTCTTTTTCAAATTCAACTATGGACAGAGCTCTGGTCAAAAGGTCAGCAGGATTTAAATGTGTTGAAATGTAACGAAAAGAAGGTTTTAAATTAAGTTTAGTAAAAACTTCATCGCGAAGATCAGTGACATCTTTAACTCTGTTTGCTGCGTAAATATTTTTAGTTTTAACTTTACCACTAAGAATCCATGTGAGAGCTATCTGACTGTCTACTGCACACAGAATGTCGGTAATTTTAACACGCTTAAAGGAATCGGCCATGGCAACTAAGGATTTAGGGGCTAAGAAAACAGCCACATGCTCCAATGTAGGAATAGACTTCTTTTTGATCAGTGCAAATTTGGATTTGCTATATAGCAAGTTAATTACGACACCAGATTCAGTTTTAGACACAGAAAAATAGTGAAATCTAAGTTCAATTTGCTAGCATCGGAGAAAATAATAAGCGTTGCAGTGTTCTCAGTACTTAGACTGCCTTGCGAATTTAAAGGTATGAAGTTCATTAATTTCCGAACGAATCACCTGCCAGTCTCTCTTGATTTCCGACGGTAACTCGTCATCCCATCCGGTCTTACTCTGCCATATCCTTCGCAACAACAACAATAACTTAAAGTTAACAGTTACCGGTTTCGTCAAACCTAGCGGATCAAACCACTTAGCAGTGTCTGATAAAACTGAACGCTTCATAAGACCAACTTCAGGTTCCAATTTAACAGCCACAGATATCACATCCTTAGTGGGACAAAAGTTATAGCCCAGCAGTTTCATTGGCTCCTCGTCTTTTTCTGCTTTCACGCCATCTTCACGAAATTTATCCCTCACGTGAGTGCCATACGAAGTCCATGTCTTAGCTGGAAGCCCCTTCAAGCATCTGTCGATAAGCAGTTTGATATAGCTCCATTAGCTGATACTAGAATTACCAGTTAGGAACAGATTATCCACGTATACAGCGTGGGTAAGGAAATAGCTGCATAAGTCATCTGGATACTTCGACAAACGGTGCTTGATCACAAAATTCAAAGTAAAAGGACTAGCGCACATACCGAACACAATGGCGCAATAGCTCAGCGTCAAAAGCTTATCATTTTCCATCCAGATTATGCAAAATCGTTCTCTATCCTCTTCTTCAGAAAGTCTTATCTGCAGAAAAGCTCGTCTTATATCTCCGAGGACAACGAAAGAATCGCAGCGGGCGTTAACGAATACATGGAATAACTTCCCCATGAGATCTATGCCCATAAATATAGAATCATTGATGCTCTTTTGGCCACCTCGCTTAAAACTACAATTTAGAACTGGTTTGACCGTAGTGGTGCTAGAAGGATCTTGACGTACAACCTCCCTGTGAGGTATGTAAATGCGAGAGCTATTAGCAGAATGCGCTGGAATACGCTCCAACACCCCGTCTCTGAACTGCCCCTGCAAAACATCATTATAAGCATCATACAAATCATTTTCTTTCAGACGCGTTAGCAACTTACCCAAGACAGCCCGAGACACATGATAATTATCAGGCACCTTTTCGATATCTTCTGCCCAGGGCCATCTGACCTGATAATGGCCGTCTCTAAAAGTGATGTTTGCCCTGCAATTCTCTACCTTCTCTAAGTCAGCCGAGCTAGGCGCAGTTTCACTGGGTGATCCCAAATTCTTCATCTTATAGAACGAATCTAAGTGGGTCTCCTCATGGGAATCCTTAAAAAAAAAAAATACTCGCAAGCGGATCAGGCTTTGTTTTACTAGGCATCATGACAGAATTTACTACATTATCACTGATCGACCTTTCAATAAACTCGCCGCATTTAACCATCTATCGATTCTTCGGTAAAAACGATTCAACACTACCGAAGGGTATCACGGAGTCCTTAACGTTAACTGCAGAACCCGAAAGGCAAGGAACAAGAACCATCTCTCCTAATTTAGGCAGCAAATCAACTCCCAAAATACCCTGTACCACCAATACATCATCCCTGATATCTTCCAGCGAAGGATCAGCCAAAGTAAATTCTCTAGCCTCGTTTGCAACTGCCTTCGTCAGGCCATTAACTTCATATTTCATATCAAACCTATGGTCAACCAACCAAAGCACCTGGACAGTTTCTTCATTTCTCAGGAAATCCACTTCTAAAGTCACTTCGGCTAAATCTCTAACAGTACCCGAGAAAAACTCTTAATAACACAGCCTGAAGTTTCAATGTTTACATCTTGATTAAGTAATGTAAGAATGTGAAGCGATAAATAACTACGTTGCGACCCCGTGTCCAATAATAAACGAATATAATAGGAATATAATAGGAATGGATATAGTTGGGAGAAAGCATCCTGAGACGGTCTTAGCCTGTGAATAAATCAACTGTCATTTAGCTGTAAATTTAACACAAAGTGCAGATGTATGTTCTTTACTCTGGCAATACTTGCACGTGTAGGCTAAGTTTTCTTTGCAAGTTTTCCTTTCATGTTTGCCGCTACTACAATTACTGCAGATTTTCAACGTTTCACACTGCTTAACTCTAGCCTCATGAGTCGCATAAGTCTTACAGATCAACATAGAATGGTCGTTTGAATTACAAAATTTGCAATACCTCGCAATACCGTCAGAGCCTGCTCCTGACGTGGCCTTACTCTCATCCGAAACTCTAGGAGAGCGACTGGTTTGGCTAGGCTGTTCCCGAGGCTTGACGCTACGTAAAGTCAGCAGTTCTAATACAGCAACATGGTTGGCAAAGATGTCCAGCAATAATGGAATCGGTTTAGCTGTCTTTCAGATGAATTCCTGCTTTACTACGTGCGGCAGCTTATTGAAGATAAGACTGCTCATCAGTGTAAGAGCCACTGGCTCGTTCAATACGTCACACCCCAGAGAACAGAGGTCAGCTAATATGACCCTCACATGGCACAAAAGGCCCTTACTTCTCTGAAGTTTTCGTCGTAATTACACTTCTACTGGAAAAGTTTAGTACGAGCAGAATTAATTAAACTATATTTAGAAATTCATTCTGTAGTAACTCTACTGCTACTTTATAGTTACTATCTTCTATATAAGATGGCTGACCAGTCTCAATGCATACCCCATTAAGTGACTCTTTAAATACGACAATTGCGCAGAATCCAACAAGCCGGGGAAATTTTAATATTAGGAAGCTTCACATCCTTCAATGAGGCTGTCGAAGTCTTCTCATTTGATTTGACATCCACTTGAGATTGATTTACCGTCTCTTACGACTCCCCGACCAACTTACGCCACTTGCTTTCGATAGTTTTTTTTTAATTTGGTTCCAATTTCAATACTATAAGTTACTTGAGATTCTAGTTCTTGATCAACATTAGAATTAAGATTAGCTGAACTATCAACGCTAATAAGATCATCAAACTTCTTTACTTGCTGGAGATTGTGTTCTTTTTCTATTAGGCATACCTCAGCAATGTCGACATTACCATCCGTAATACTTTTGGCGCAAGCGTTGATGGCGTGTGTGATTTTTCCTTTCTAGGCCTTCCGCTTATGGCGCCAAGTTCCACTTAAGGTAGCCTGGCTAACCTGAGGACAGAAGCTACGTCATCACCAGCCATGTTGTAGCGAACCTGAGCAAACAAAATCAAATTAGTAATTCTTAGTCAAAATTAATGGGATTCAACTTACTAAAGCAATCTCTCAATTTAGCTCAATACCAATTGAAACTGGCTCAATTTTACGAGTACTTAAATTGTGTGAAGTTTTATTCCCAAAGGAACGCCACAACACACAAAGAATACTGATATTAGTTGCAAAATGTTTCAATCGATTTATTCTTTAATTATTGCTTCATAGAAACCGCCTTTACAGGACAGATCACTCGTGAGCAGGCACCTAGCTCAGCCGCGTTAAGCTCTAGAAACGTGCCTACTGCATCAGTATCTACCACATATAATACAACAGACTGAAGCTAAAGGCGCAATTAAAGACGACAAAATTAGACAAAGGATGAAAATGGATCAAGTAGAATTAACAACACCTGTCGGTTTCCCTAATGGGGAAGCCGCATAGCTGGGTTTGGCGCCTTCAATTCTCACAGAATAATTATAGATAATCAGAATCTAACATCACTCAGCGATTTTACAACCTCTTCCTTCACGCATGCCAGCTTGATTCTGATAAATTATATTCGTACCTATCAGAGCATCAGACTCTATAATAATGGGGAAATTACCTTGAAGGCGCCTGGGGAACTGAGGGTTTAATTAATAATTCCTGGGATCTTTAAACGTTGTTAATTAGTGGATATCGCACCTTTTATTCAACACATTTTGACAGCCAGTAATTCAGCATCATCAGCGCGCATATCTATCCATGGGGATTAATGAGTAAATTTGCGCCTTCATGCTGTTTTTTTGTGCTACCTATTGCCTCTCACTGCATAATTTCTACAGCGTGAAATAAAACACATATCTTGGCGGAATGGAATGTACTCTTCCTCTGAGAAAAGATACATTTCCTCCGTGCTGAAGGCACGTCGCAACCTGCCTTAGGGGCAGGGGAAAATTCAATAATTGCGTGAGGGGCACATGAAGGTAATGACTCCAGTTTTAATCAAGGTGTTGAAGGCACGTCCTAACCAGAGGAGGAGTGTCAGGATATGATAAATATGAATATTATGATTGATCAATATAGAAGTGTCTCGAGGAGGAAGGACCGCCCTTTTTTATAGTCCTTATTCTTTCCAATGCTAAACTCATGTTATGATTTAAAGAGGCCAAACCTTGGGTAATTTTCTGCCCAAAAAGGAGATTTTCAAAAATCAAGGTAATTTGAATTTACTCTTTTCAGTAAGAAGGCCGAGGAATACTCCTGCTAAATAATATTACAGGAAGTATCGCAGGAGCGTGGCCTAAAGGAGAATTATACTGACACAAGGTTAATAGAAACATTATAGAAATTCTAAGAGGTTTAATTCTAGACTGGGAAACACTCACTAGGGTGACACAACTACGCTAGCCTAGCTGGGGGAGACCTGACATTATCACAAAGAGGGACTATAAACACTCCTACTAGTCGCAACACAAAAATTTGCCAATGGAATACTCATCTTTTCTAGTGGTGACTCTGCAGGCTAAGACCACAACAGGTCCGCCTTCGCGCTCTACAATACACCGCACGTCTGCACGGGGAGCTGTCAAGCTCGATTCTGCCCAGCGGTTCCTCCCAAGCCGACGCGCGGCTCTTCCCGGTAACGTAAAAGTAATAAACCATGGCGGGCTCGGCTTTGTGATACTTTCACATTTTATTCGATTGACAATACCTACAGCGAGATAACAGGCTCGGTAGAGAAAATAAACTTCACAGATATTGAAACTTTTAAAATAGTCAGGTCCCCTTGCGTATTAACAAATAGTAAAAATCAGGTTCTACCATACAATGGTATGTAGGCGTGGCCTCACAGGATGCTTGGACAGCGGACGTGAGGTGGTCGATGGGCGACGTTGGGGGGGGGGGAAGGTTTATCTTTGTGTTGAGCAACTGCGTAGACTTTTCGGATTTTGCGTCGTGCGAGTCATGGTGGTCTTGACTACCGTGACATCCCTCCCCTACGCGTTGAAATTTTTAGGCGTGGGAAAGCGTGTCTTATCCGCGGCTGGTCCATTTTTACTACTTCGTGTCCTTTAGGGGTTTTCTACGGATCTTCTTTAAGGGCCTCTGTAGTTTTCGAGGTTACTATTCGTCCGCAGGGAGGCAGTCTATATGCCATATCGTAGGTCCTCATGTATAGTGACGCCGAACGTTCAGGCCCTTTGACAGTTCTGCCTGTTTTTTCCATCTGCCATTCCGTAGGATCCACCTGGTGACGACTTGCGAGGGGTAGCGAACCCTCTCCGCACACTGTTGAGAATTTTTATTTCGACGAAGAATTCCGCTTACATATGACTGCATATTTAGCAGTATAAATTCCTCGGTAATTTTCTGGGGACCTTTTCTGAGGGTCCTCGTCTGTGGTAGTGTTCATCCTTGTTCGTAGTTTCCGCGTGGCACAACCTTCCCGGGGCGTCGTCCAGTTGAAGGGGTTGTAGGTGGTCGAAATGTTGTAGGGGCAGTAGGACCCAGGGGGTTCCCACAGCCGCGGTTGTGAAGCTGCACATACAAGGTGGCCGTCAATTTCATCCATGGGAGACGTTTTCCCATGGGTTCTCAAGAGGTTCATGTGGTTCGGATTTTTTTTTTCTTGTATTCCTATTGGCAGATTTTTTTGGTTCTCATTAGGGGCGCCCCCCTTTGTGATGTAGTCTCACAACTACAGTCTTATCTCTAATTTTTAATTTTTTTCTATTTTTCGGGAAACTCTTTCCCTACATTTTTTGTTGCAATTATAACCCACATCGGATATGGATCGCTCTCATTGGTCGGAGACTCCCCTTTTACAACTACTTTTTAATGGATAATCCTTCACAATGTACCTCTCGAGAAATACCATGGCACAAAAAATGGCAAAGACTTAAATCTAGAACATCCTAAAACACAGAACTTTAACCTAGACAGTAGTCCTATTTGGGTTGCAGCGTAAATAAGTAGAGTGAAATAGTCTTCTTTGATGTACAATTTTTATTGGGAATTGACCATAACGTCTCCTGAAGGGTTGATTAAAAAAATTTTATTGGGAATTAATCATATAGTCTCCTGAAGGGATTTTGTGTTCTTAAACTGTTTTAAAACTTTAAATTAATAGCAAGTTTTTTTCGAGTTTCTAGTGGGCTGGCTGACCCATTGATCTTTAAATTTTTATCAAAAACTTTTAGGGCTCTATGGACTTCCATATATATATAATTTTTGAGACTTTGAGAAATACCATGAAAAGATATGACCACTGAACTTAGTAGTAGGTAAGAGCTAGTTTAGCAACGATTAGCCACGATGTGTTGGTACACGAAGCAAAGGGGACTTCTACAAAACTTGTACTTAGGACTCTGTAAAAATGAATTAAAATCAATAGTAAGCCTAATTCAAAGAAAAGAGTGCCGGTTTAGGTGGCACACCTGCAAAAGAGAGGGAACATTGGCAAAATCTCCTATGGGACCACTCTGGTTCGCAATCTATAGCGAGGCTCAAAGGGTGATTGAGCAGGAGCGGGCATGGCCTCTGGAATCTCCCTCGCGACCTCAGCCTCGGGTGTCCTAATTTCTGCTTGACCTGTAATTTCCTCCTGTTCCTGTACCTGGTTGTTAAAGGGGTATGGCTGGTCATCTCTCAGGTAGGCCCGTTTGACACGGTACAGGTGAACCGCTTGGATTTTTCTGTCGACATAAATGCCGCGAATGGTAGCGTTTGTGGGAGTGACATCAAGGACGCGATATGGTCCAATGAATTTTGTGGGCCAAGACCTCTCTGTCTCAGTAACTCTACGTTCGTTTTTTAGGAGCGTCATGTGCCCGGTTTTATGTCCGAAGCCCTTTTTCCCCGGTCATAGAACTTTGCTTGTCTCGTCTGGGCAGCTGCCGCATGTTGTTTCAGTAGGCGGTAAGCTTTGCTCATTCTAAGCGCCATCTCTACGGCATAGTCATCTTCCGAGTAGTGGATTCGTCGCCCCGAGAGTAGAGGGACTAAGGCCGCATTACAGTCACGTTCATGGTGTATGAAGAATGGTATCTCCTTTATGGAGGTTTGATAAGAGCTGTTAATGGCAAGGCACACGAAGATAACGGACTTCCTCCAGCTATACCTATCCTCGGCCCAGAGGTGCGAGATGACTTTTTTGAGGTTGGCATTTTGCTTTTCCGTGGCGCCCTTTGCCATTAGATGTTACGCCGACGTTACCTGGTGTTTGGATATCAGGTACTCACACAGATCTTCGAAACATTTAGAATCAAAGTCGGAGCCCTATCCGAGCAGTTTACAGCCGGCACACCATGCTTGCCTATGTATTTGAGCATTGCTTCAGAAACTTCCTCTGTGTTCTTACTTTCTAGTGGGTAAGCGGCGACGTATTTACTAAAGTGGTCTACTACAGTGAGGAGATACTTTTTACCGTCGTAAGAAAGCGGCATTTCGACAAGGTCAACACCTACTCTTTCCGAAGGGCTCTCGACTTCGCTAAAGCGCCCTAACGGCACTTTCTGAAGTCCTTGGTGACGGCGTTTTTGGCAAGGGAGGCACTGTTTAACGTATCTCTTGATGTCTCGGATTTGTCCTGACCTGGAAAAATATTGCCTAGTGCGCTCTAGGGTACGCAGAAATCCCGCATGAGCAGCGATGTCACTGACGTGAGTCAGTTCGAGGGCACTTGCAACTAATGTTATGGGCACAACTACTTGTTCGCGGAAGTGAGAGGAGTTTGACCTAAGCGACGTGAGTCTGCACAGGTACCATCATCGTTTTTGTAAAAATCATCGCAATTTTTTATTTTTCGTCCTACAAGCTAAGCTTGCCTTCCAGAAACTCTAGAACCGACCAACAAAACGGGTCTTTTGTCTGTTGTTCTCGCACCAGCCCTACGTTCTCGAACGGGTTGTCAGAGTCAACGACGTCGCGGGTCTCGGGCTCGGTCTCCACAGGTTGGTCGTCAGGGTCGTTTTCTGTCGAGGTTGCGGCTTCGTTTTCTATGCTCTCTATCACGGCCACAGTGTCGTGTGTCGCTTCTTTCTGTCGGCCTTTTCGTTAGTTCTCGAGTCGGGAGAAGAAGTCCGGGAATACGTGTGTGATCCCCGATTTGTACTTTATTTTGAAGTTGTATTGTTGGAGCAGGAGGCTCCAACGTGCTATGCGAGGGATAGCGGTCTTTTTGGTGAACATGAATTTGAGAAGCAACTGGTCAGTAATTACAGTGAAAGAATTTAGGCATAGGTATGGGTCAGAGAATTTAATTGAGTCATGAATGGCGAGTGCTTCCAGCTCACTAGTGCTGTAACCCAGCTCGTATCCCTTCAGCTTCGGGGGTTTCTTGGCTGAGCAAAGATCCAATAGAGGTCACAGATGCGTCTGTATGCAGCAGGAAAGGCTTATTGTAGTCAGGATAGGCTAAAACGGGAGCACTAACTACTTTGTATATGAGAATGTGGAAGGCAGTTTGTTGTTTTTCCGTCCAGCGAAAAGGTGCGTCTTTCTTAGTCAAGAGTTACTAGCGGCGTCGAGAGTTTTGCAAAGTCCGGTATGAATCGTCTGAAGAAACCAAGGGCTTCGAGGAACCTTCGCACCCCTTGAACAGTTCTAGGTGACGGCATGTTCGCTATGGATATCGTTTTTTCAGGATCTACACGGACACGGTCACGATCTACGACGTGGCCTAGATATTTGACTTGGGTTGTAGCGAATTTAAATTTTTTGAGGCCTAGTTTGAAGCTAGATTTTACGATTTGTTGCACCGTTAGCTCTAGGTGTCCGAAGTGCGAGTCAAAGTCAGGCGAAAATATACATAGGTCATCTACGTAACAAAACAGGAATTTTGACAACTATGGTGAGAAAGCCATGTTTACAATGCTTTGGTGTACAGATGGGCTATTAATCAATCCGAATGGGGTCTTAAGAAAACGAAAGGCCCCTACGTGCGTTTGGAATGACGTCACGTCCTTACTCTCCTCTGAAAGCGGAATCTGGAAAAAACTTGATTTCGTATCAAGGGTACTGAAACCACTGGCCCGTTGTAGGCTTTCGAGAGTTTCTACAATACGAGGTATTGGGAAGATGTCTTTCTTGACTATTTGGTTCAGTTGTCTGTAGTCAACTACGAATTGAAATGAGTCCTTAGTCACTGGTGCGTTTCGGTCGGTCCGTTTTTTCACTAACAGGATGGGGCTAGACCACGGTGAGTGACTCGGTTCTATGACCTTTGCTCATAACATGTCAGCTATGTGTTCTTCGACAAAACGTTTGCAGGCCTGAGAGATACGATATTGGGGCACGTTAATGGGTGCGTGACCCTGCACATCGATCTGGTGTTCCGCACCCTTCACCGTCCCTATCTCGTCTGCAACCGCACTGGCTTCGCGGTACCGGTTGAGAAGCTTCACTATTTGACACCTCTGATCGCTCGACAGCTCCTTTAAGTCTAGTGCGTTTAGGGCATCGTCGAACAGCGGTTCATTTCGGCGTTCTCCCGGAGGGATTTGCTCGGTATTTAGTGTCGCAGGGTCATTTCAGGTAGCATCGTGCGCAGTGGCGACGTAGCGTTCGACATCATTCGCTATGACACAGATCTGATGGGTCGCGGGCCCAGTGTCAGTTTCGGTAAGTTCCATTACAGAGTCAGAGTCATAGGTCAGTGGCGCCCGTCCGTCTCTACTATTTTTAGTCGGTACTTCAGCAACTACACCTGCCTGAACTGCTCTATTCGGTCGGGATGGTTGTTCTTCTTCCTCTTCAGCGATACTTACAGAGGCAAACACTAAGTTCTTCCTAAGTTTAATACCTTTATCGTGACAGTTTATAATGGTCACTGTGACCGTTCCGTCTCTCACTACAGCGAGAATTCTAGGGATAAGCAAGTTTGGACATGAGCTACTTTGTTCTAACACAACAGTCTTTTGATTAAAATGGGTAGGTACATTCAGAGGAAGATGTTCTGCCATCCCTGCCCCGATTTCGAGTTCCGAAAAAGTCTGTGCGACGGTGAAGCCATCGTCAGGACGCTGGACTACACAGACTGTGGGACCTTCTACAGAATGCAAGCGTCTGAAAGGGTGACAGTGTCGTCCGAGCTGTGCAGAGCATTTTGTCAGTCCTTTGAAGGCCAGTTTCGCGTTAAAGCGAGGCAAGATGTCACGTCCAAGCAAAAGCGCCCCAGGAAAAGTGACCTCGTCGGCTACTATTACTGAGTGCGTTTGCCGAGTGCCAAAGTCAAAATTAAGATCCACACAGCCTTCGATTTGAATAGGTAGGTTGTTTACAGTTCGCAAAAGCTTACAAGAAGGTTTTATAGCCTGTTCTTGGATTCCTAGCTGCTGCATCGCCTCTGATTTAAAGATGCTAACATTGCTGCCTGAGCCCAAAAATGCGTAAAGGGGCCGTCTGTGGATCTTGATTATGATTACCGGGCATTGTCGGGAAGATAACTGCCCAACCAGTTTTTTGGCTGCGGACGGTTGTGATTTGTGGGGCCAGCATTTTGACGTAATGGTGGGCGGGGAGGCGCCTGTCCTACATTATTTTGCCATCCGTTTCCACTCCACCTATTGTTCCCCGTCCAGCCATTTCGCGACGGTCGTAAGGTCTGCGTTGAAAGTTTGGGGGCATCTTATTTTCACTACTATCCTGTCTGTGGAAACGTCGAGTCTGTCCCGGTTGTCGGAAGCGTCGGTCAGGTCCTGGAGCACGTCGTTCGTCATAACCAGAGTAGTGTCCGAAGTTTTGTGGCATGCCATCGTTCACTTTAACTCGGGCGCCCTCCTGTCTATAGCTACCTCTAGGGGGATCTCGCACGTCACTCTCTAATTCTCGTAATCTACTAAGGACGTCGTTGGTACAGGTCGGCGCGTAGTCTGAAGGGAGTCGAGCTCTAATTCGTTCGGGAACGTTTTCGCAAATTATGGCCATTAGAATTCGTTGCGCCTTATCATCAGCAGTGGGCCATATTTCATGGAACGCATCGTCCTATGCGTGCAAAACCCGTGTTGGAAATGCGGATGGTTTTTCATCTGCTATAGTTCTAGTCCCATACATCAAATGTTGTAAACTTTGCAGAGGATTGAGGGCTTTCTTATAGGTAGAATCTAACCAGTCGCAGACTTGTTCGTAAGTTTCTAGTTGGTCACCTGTTAGCAAATAGTTTTGCCACGCCTCCCCGGTTAATTTAAGTTTCAGTGTATTGGCTTTAGTTACCGCTCCCTTAATGTATAATTTAGGTTTTGCATCGAAAATTTTTGAGAAGCTGTGTACGTTTCCCTCGCCATTGAAACTAGGTAAGTCCGCAATTACGGGTGGGGTTTCTTCCTCGACTGCGTTCCCATTAGCTTTACGTTTGGCGGCAGGAGCCATGTTTTACGAGTTTATCTCTGCAAGTTTAGTAAATTTCGGAAGTCAAAACTATTTAATTTCACGACGGCCTAATTGTTTCAAACTGCACACAATATGTGCTTCTAAGTGCTACAGCCTTTTAACCGACATTTATAACACGCCCGTGCTTGAGAATCGGAGTAGCCCCTTTGCCCCATGATATTTACAAAATAACCCTTCTTTTCGTTCCTATCAACAATTTTCGCCTCAGTTTTTTTTCAGCCGCCTGAATGCAGTCACACAGAAAATAGCAGTTCTTAACGCTTTAAGGAATCTGGACCGAAGCCTGACAAAGTCGAGCTAACCTGAAAACCTGAAAACTTACAAATTTAATTGGCCGTTACATTCTATTGGTGAACCGTCAGCGATAGGGAATCGCGCGGTCAGATCAGTCTATAAAGAGATTTATTAACTTACATATAGTTTTTTTTTCTTTTAAATAAACTGGCAAGCACCCAATTATCAAGTTAACTGATTTTAATTGTCTAAAAATAGAATTTATCTCGACTTTTATTTAATTTTACTGCTGAAAACAACTAAGTCCTAAATTTAATTGTCATCGTACAAGTGAATTGTTAGATCAAAACAATAGAAATTCTTTTATCAAAGTTTGACCTGCTCCAGAAATAATGCGGCACTAGGGTGTTAGCCGAGTTTATTTCGTACAATAATGAGGTATCTTCCAAATAATGGAGATGTGGTCCTTACATGCGTTAAAGTGCTAAGGAACAGCTATCACGACATTTTAAACACGGTAATCCTATTATCCCAGTATCATTTGGACTAATCGTGGAAGAGTAAAAGACTAGGCCTCACTAAGTAAGTCACTAAGCATTTCTAAGAAGGGAAAGGGAAGGGACTTGTAGTACGCTGATATAGTAAATTGGGTTGAGAAGTTCAGGCTTCCGCGTCCGAGCAAAACGATAACGCAACGGAAGGAGCAAGGGACACGTAGTGTGTCAAGAGAATGTGGGAAATCCACGTACGATGGTTTTCACACAGTACCAACGCACATTGGGACAATAAGTCGGGGTAGTAAAGGAAAAACAGATAGAAGTAATATCAGTAGAGCATGAAAGGAGGAAAGAAGCAAAGTTGGCACGAAAGAAGGGAGTTTCGAAGGCCTAGCTAATGGCAAAATTACCAAGAGCATGTGTAAAATAACAAAAAATGTGGGTTCGCCTCATGTCCCTTTTCTCATTTTCCCCATAGAAAACTAGTTATTAAAAATACGGATCCCCCTTTCTCCGCCCTGCCTGAATAGTTTATTTTTTCGACTTCAAAACCTAATTCCTCCCACAGTTTTCAAGCAACAGAGATGATTTTGCTGTCAAAATAAACAAAATATAATTCTCTACTACATATAAAACGTTGGGTTTTCCTTGTTTTTCGTATTAGGAGACGAGTAACAGCGCACTTTTTGGAAAAGACCTGGAAAGTTTTTCCAGTTTTTTCACTTTTCTCAAATATTATTTCCACAATAAAAATGCAACGCTGCGTTGTAGAAATTAAAATTCTGCTTATTTTGGTACCAACATCGTCTCTGTAGCTAGAAACTGTAAGGGAAAACGGAGAAAAAGTACACGAGTCTAACCCACATTTTTTTAGATTTTACATATATGAACCTTGTTTCGTTCAAATCGGTCCAATAATAAAAACTTTATTTGGGGGTACCCTCCCCTAATTTCGGTTATTGCAAAAGTACTAACATACTGTATCTCAAGAACCAAATGAACTACAGACGTGTTGGTGGTACCAAATTGCCCGTATTATAATACTTTACATTCGACTTCCATTCAATTATGGGGGCTAATATCAATATTGTTGCGTAAATGGTGAAATACTAAATATTAGGCTGCTTTCAGGCATCCATTTTGGATTTTGGAGGTGTTCCACTCCTTGGATTTTATTAGATGCCGTAGCGAATTCTTCTCTTCGATATCGGAACCTCCACAGGTAACATATCGGTAGGAGTCGTCTGGATGTTCACCGTATCTACCACAGGCAAATTTTCTGTCATTAAGCTGCACATTGCTTCTCTCGGCCCCCTGATAGATGCTCTGAAGGTCTCTTTGGAGTTTATCACCTCACAGCACTCTGTCTCGATACCTCCATCAGGACTCGGATGTCGTCTGCGAAAAGGGAGGCCTTCGAATGCATAAGACGTTCGCATCAATGTCAGCTATGTAGACTAAGAACAAAATAGGGCTCAGCTCTGATCCCTGCGGTACTCCACTGACAACAGTAGACTCATCAGAGCGGCAACCATTAACCACCACCGCCTGTCCCCGTCCGCAAAGGAATCCAAACATACAGCTCCAAAGCTTCCCGCCGATTTTCAGTTTCAACAACTTACGGAGAAACACGCCATGGTCTACCTCGTCAAATGCTTTTGCAAAATCAAGGTAGACGACGTCCACTGACCGGTTCCTTCCCTGCGCGTCAACAATACACTTCTGATGCTCGAGAACTGTGACAGACATGACCAGCCTTCGTGAAACCGTGTTGATGCGGATTTAATAAATGTGAAGCTTGCAGATAGCTGACCAATCGCCTCACCACCACCTTCTCGAATACCTACACCAAGTGCGATGTTAACGTAACTGGACGGTAGCTCCTTGGCTCGTGCTTGTCGCCTCCCCTTAATAACGGAGTGACGATGCCCTTCTTCAGCGGCAGTGAGAATTTCCTAAACTCTAACGACTTTCACCACAACATATGCAGCGGGGAATTCTGTTAATGCTTGCAGCCTTGCACCTTAACAATAAGACAGCCGGCACGCCAATTGGCCCCGTCACAGTTCACAAATTTTTGCGACCACAATTACGCCTAGCATTCCCTTTTTTTTACCCGATTGTTTCCATTGTTTGAAGACTCGTAAAACAATACGGCATGAAACACCAGCAAACTCCGCTACTCCCTTAGATCGACCATAAGCAAAATCTTTTATTTTTTGCCATTCCGTGACATCTTGTTTTCTTCCCATTGTTCTAGAGCAGATCAGGAACACGTCTATAAGTGGGCTTCTGTGAATAAAGGCTAGTACTTCCAGAGCGCTTCTAAATAACCTAAACTTCTATGGAATTCAAAATTCTGCTATTATACGTGCTTTTGGAGGTCCTAAACTTTATTAGTAACAGGTCACTAACATTTTTTCAAGCAGAGCTTATAAAACTGATGACTGAAAGATGTCTCGAAGCAAAAACGTATTTTTTAGCATTTATGCGTTTCACACAACTTTGGCTCCTAACTAGTAATTTATTGGCGAGGTAAATAATAATAATACTTCCGGAGTGACATCTGGAGCAAAGAGGTACGGCAGAACAATACCGCAGAATGGCTCCACGACGTCAAGAAGAAGAACGGCGCAGCAGATCCAGACCTTACAATCACCAGTCAACAGCTCAAAAAGCAACTGAGCAAGACCAAGAACTGGAAAGCACCCGGACCAGATATGGTGCAAGACTACTGGATCAAAACTGTTACATCGCTGCACTCCAGAATTGCTGCATAGCTCAACAACCGCCTGCAACGCGGCACCGTGCCCACCTGGTTGACTACAGGGAAGACGGTCCCAATCCAGAAGGACAAGGCAAAGGGCACGGAGGTTAACAATTACCGCCCAATCACATGCCTCCCCGCTTTGTGGAATGTGCTGACGGGCATAACCTACGAGAGAGTCTACCAACATCTTGACTCAAAGAAGCTCCTACCCATCGAACAGAAAGGATGCCGCTGGAACACCAGGAAATGAAGGACCATTTGCTCGTCGACAAGCTCCTCACGAAAGATGCCAGGAGCGAAATGAAAAATCTAAGCATGGCTTGGGTTGATTACAAGAAAGCCTTCGACATGGTCTCTCACTCCTGGATCTTGGAATGCCTGGAAATTTACGGCTTCGCCGGCAACATCCGTTATATGATCGCGACGACCATGCTCAAATGGAAGACTCAGCTCACAAGCGCCAATAAACACCTTGGCGGGTTGAGCATCAAGCGGGCGTTCTTCCAGGACGACTCCCTATCTCCACTACTCTTTGTCCTCACCATGATCCCCCTCTCCGAGACCCTGAACAAGGCCGGCCAGGGCTACGACTACAGTCGTACCATGAAGCTCAACAACCTGCTCTACATGGACGACCTGAAGCTGTAGGCGAAATCAAAGGATCAAGTAGAACAGCTCCTCAACATAGTCCATCAATACTCTGTTGACATCAAAATGCAGTTCGGCACCAGTAAGTGCGGAGTCCTTTACAACGAAAGGGGAGCGGTTACTGCGTCCGAGGGAATCACCATCAAGGATATCGAGGAGACAGGTTACAAGTACCTGGTTACAAGTACCTGGTTACAAGTCATGGAGTATAACATCATTCTCCACAGAACGATGAAAGACTCCATTCGGAAGGAGTACCTCACCCGACTCCGGCTCATCCTGAAATCACACCTCAATGGGGGCAACACAATCAAGGCCATAAACAGCTGGGCCGTCCCCATGCTGGCATTATTAACTGGACCAAGAAGAACTGCACCGACATGGACATCAAGAGTCGAAAGCTCATGAACATCTATCGAGCTCTGCACCCAAGATCGGCCGTAGACAGACTTTACATTAACAGAAGAGAGGGGGCCGTGGCCTCGTCAGCGTCGAGGACTGCATCGAAGCGGAAAAACGCGCTCTTTCCCAACACTTCAGAGAGAGCGACGACTTGTGGGCACACTGCTTAGTCGAGGCGAAGTTGCTGAAAGAGACAGAAACGGCTGACCAGCTCAAACAGCGACGACGGCTCGATCGAACTAACAAATGGAAGAGCATGAAGATGTCCGACCAGTACCTCGAAGCTGTCAGGACAAAATTGTACCAGACTCTTGGAACTGGCTTCTGAGGGGTGAGCTGAAACGGGAAACAGAAGGCCCCATCCTGGCAGCTCAAGAGCAAGCCCTCAGAACCATGTACATCCAAAACAAGATCGGTAAGAGAAACGACCTTAGTACCTTTAGAATTTGCAGGAGCTCAGATGAAACCATCAATCACGTCATAAGCGAATGCGGAGTGCTGGCGCAAAAGGAGTTCAAGCGCAGGCACGATAAAGTGGCTCGACACCTCCACTGGACCCTTCTGCCGATCCATAACTTCCCGATCAGTGAGAGGCTGTACGAGCACGAACCCGCGCCCGTGGTTGAAAACGAAGCGATGCAAATCTACTGCGACAAGCGGATGGAAACTGATCGAGTACTTCACGTCAACCGACCGGACATCGTCGTAAAAGACAAACTGGGGAAGTCGGCCAAACTGATCGACGTCTCTATCCCCTTCGACTCCAGAATCATCGACAAGGAAGCGGAGAAGAAGGAAAAGTACCGTGACCTTGCCATCGAACTCCTGAGACTGTGGCAGATGGAGGTCGACGTCGTTCCAGTGGTCATCGGAGCTCTGGGGGCAACGTCCAAGAATATCAAGACTGCCTTGAGAGAGTTGAAGTGCGGCTGCCTCCACCCAGGAACCCTCCAGAAAAGCGCTCTATTTGGAACAGCGCACATCATTCGTAAAGTGCTCTGAGCCTTAGGTAGCGAGATGTGACCCGGCATCAGAGTGTGTAGCTGAACATCGCTCAACCGATCCAATTTGGGTCGTGAAATCTCTCCGATAAGAAAACTAATAAAATTAATTTATTAATGAAATCAACATAACACGACAAAGGATTACAAAACTTAACATTTTCATTACATTTCAATCAGAAACTGATAGGGAAGATATCAGCAATCCCATATTTAGGCTGTATAGACTATTTGGGCAATAAAAAAAATGAGAAAAACATTCATATTTCAGACAACAAGAAAACACGCACGAAGGTGCTGCCACATGAGGCCAACGCGCACGAGAACAGCAGGTTTATATAAAAAAGAGGATAATTATCATTGCCATACCAGATAGTTCAAGCCACCGCCCCCACAACAACAGCAATCCAACAGAGGAAGAAGTAGGAGACGCACAGCATGACGACAGGAATCTGAGGAACCCACGCACGAAGGCGCTCCCAAACAGTACCAACGCGAACGGGAACAGCAAGTCAGGAAAGAAGAGGGAGATCAGGATAAAGCACGAGCAAGCAGGAGTAAGAAAATGGAAAGAAGCAAAGCGGACACGAAAGACCGACGCCCCGAAGACCCTGCCAAAGGCCAAGCTAAAGCAACTTACAGGACCCGCTGAGGTCGCCGCTCCGCACAACACAAGGTGGGCAAACCTTACTGAGCCGGTGCCGAATGGGTATCCTATAGAATATCAATTTTTTTTTAATTCAGACTAATAAGAGCTTAACAGAAAATCCTCTTCAGTCGCGACTTGAATACTGCCAGTGACTGGACTCCCCTCAGATCCGCCGGCAACTTATTCCATTTGTTTATAACTTTATAAATGAAATTACGACTAAATTTAGATTTCTTAACTTTAGGGTAGTTTATGCAACCGTCAGCTTTAAATCTAGTGGAATGTCTGTGATCAACGTTGAATGAATTTATTTTACTTTCGAAGTATTCAGATTTATCGGTCTTTTAATACCGAAAGAAGGTGCACAGTAAAAAGTAATCAATAATGAGTCTAAGGGCATAATGCGGCAGCGGCGATACAGTTCATGTACAGGAGCGCTATAGTCACCGGCAATACATCGAATACAGCGATTCTGCAGCCCACGCAGCCTGTTCAGAGGTCCTTTGTTGCCTGATCCAAACAGTGTTACTCCATAAGATAAGTGAGGGTAGACCAGGGCTGCATATATAGTTTTCAATATATCGCCAGAAAGAACTGTTGACAGGTACCTAAGTATAGATGTTGGCCAAGATAGCTTACGCAAAACATAATCAGTATGAGAATTGAACGATAATGATGTGTCTAACATGACGTCCAGAAACTTACACTCTGATACAGGAGTCAAAGACGAACTTCTAATACAAATCGAAGTTACAGCAGTTTTATATAAATTCGAAAATAGCATGTATGAAGCTTTATTTATATTCAACGATAACTTGTTGCAACACAGCCAATTGTCTAGATTTTTAAGTTCCAAATTTACCGTATTGCGCAGTTCATAAATGTTAGCTCCTGATAAAAAAGCAGTTGAGTCATCGGCAAAGTGTATACGTTGTGCGCGATCGATGGATTTGATCGATCGCGCTGCGCAAACGATCGATCGCGCAAATCCATCGATCGCGCACAACATACCTACCAACTCATGTAAATTTCATAAAATCGGTCCATTAATTTTTTGAATTATGGCATTGCGTAAAATGAGGCAGACAAACGGATTGACGGGTGTTCACCAAAAGTCAATTCGTCTATTCCTCCTAACATACCCAACAACCACTGTTATTTTCGTCAAAATCCGTCAATAACTTTTGAATTATCTTGGTAAGTGACAGACGGAATAACAGACAAAGAGACAGACAGACAAACCCGACGAAAACGAAATCTCTTTGGCGAAAGTAAAAATGTATCTTGACCTATAGAATGATAGAAGAACCTTGCCTGCCTCTAACTAACGTTAAAACACGGTATTCGTTGTACTAGGTAGCGGTGGTCGTGGTGGTGGAACATCTGGTTAGTGGCAATATCAAAAAATTTTTTGACCGTTTTAGAAATTGGATATTTACCCTAAGTCGTTAGGATCGCCAAGCGGAGGTCAATAGCACGGCAGAAGAATAGCTTTGGTTATTTGGATTTGGGTAGGATAGGATAGGATATAGGATATATATACATATACATATACTTCTCCGTTTGAAACGATAAAATAGTGCACTAGAACGCCTCGTAGCGTAAGACTATCACCCGCGGTGGAGGCTAATTCAACGACACCGTTTTTGATGAAAAGCTAATCCTAGTTTTCCATATGGATGCTGTGTCCAACAAGGTTAGGACAGAGCGCCCCCTCCCCCTTGAGATCTCAAGATAACAGGAAAAAACAGAACTCCTCGTAGCGTAAGACGATCTGTCAATTCGGGTAAAACGATCTGCAAATTCTCGGTGATGGAGCTAATTCAACGTCGTCATTTTCTATTGCCAGCTAAGCCTACTTTTTATGGCATGGGTCATATCTAGGGCAACCCACCAAACTCCCTACAAACAATTATGAACATTGTTCGACTACTTCGACCACTTTTTGGGTGGACAGATAAATATATATATATATATATATTTTCTTGAGATGGCAAAATGTAGATGACGATTATAGAAGCCGTTGAAGAAATTTTGGTACCCACGACGCGCGTTTCGCTGTTCTCCAGCTCATCAGGTGGGAGGATCAAAGTTGGTAAATTT
>LQNS02276882.1:1748374-1761755 GCA_001587735.2 Parhyale hawaiensis
TTTAGAGAGGTTATCATAGGAAGGTGTAACTATGATACCGGCTGTTCCAGAAGTATAAATGAAATTTCCAAACAAGCAAATGTTTCGTCAATTTTCAACTAAAGCCCGCTGCGTTGACTCCAATTGCTGCACGTTGCAGACACGCAGATGTACCGAGAGCGACAGTTCGCACCCTGTCGAAGGTAAAAAAAAGGTCGGCACATAAGCATGGCAGTCTTCAGAGTAAATACAAATCCCACAATCGGCGAAAACACACCAAACAATAGCTGAAAGTTAACTTGAAGCGTTGGTAGGCCTCTGGTGATGGTAAAGAACTCTTGAAGATAACCTCTCTAAATTTCGCAAGATATTAAGAACTAAATTTACCAACTTTGATCCTCCCACCTGATGAGCTGGAGAACAGCGAAACGCGCGTCGTGGGTACCAAAATTTCTTCAACGGCTTCTATAATCGTCCTATATATATATATATTACATATATATACTTACATCTTCAACGGAAGTATTATCACCTCTCAGTCTCTCGCTTCCTACGCAGGTGATAAAAATAGAAAGCCTGGAGGCGTGAGACAAACTGCGGGGGCGGAGGAAAATTCAGAGTCATCGTTATTTATAGCCAGCGAGGCCCAGTTTTTTTTGGCATGAGTCACATCTAGGTCAACCCAAAAAAACTCCCTACAAAAATTATGAACATTGTTCAACTCCCTCGACCACTTTTTGGGTGGACAGACATATATCTATAACAAGAACGCCTCGTGGCATAAGACCATCAACCGCTGTGAAAGTAAATATCATCACCGTCATTTTTGATGGCCAGCTAATCCCAGTTTTTTGGCATGGGTCACATAGAGAGCAACCCACCAGACTCCCTGCAAAAAATTATGAACATTGCTCAATTCCTTCGACCACTTATTGGGTGGACAGATAAATAAACAAAAATATATATAAGGCCGACTTAAATCTTCAACGAAAACATTATCACCTCCCTCACTTTGTTCACGGGTGATAAATAGCCTCTGTTATGTATGTTTATATCTATATATACTTCTGCGTTTAAAACGACAAATAGTGCGGTCAATTTACAGAAGTGCAAATTGCAGCAGTACCATTTCTTTAATATTAATACTTATGGCGATAATTTATTTACTCATCTAAACAATCCTACTTAGACGTGCGGAAAACCTAAATAATGGAAATCTAATTGAAGAAAATTCAACCGTATACGTAATATCACGATGCTGCGCATTTCCCTGCAGCGCCGCCATCTTTTCTCATCAGTTTGTCTTGTGCTATTGCTTGTGAACGTTGTTCTCATCCAGGTGAGGTTAAGTTAAATTAGGTTAGTTTCCGCGCCTCTAAATATCATTCTAAGCATGCCTACTTTTAAATTCCATGACAATTTCCCGTAAAAATACCGTAAATAGAGAAGTGGCCCATCTAAGCAATCCTAAACTGGCTTAGAACATAACCACAAGTCAAAACAGTCCTAGCGAAAGACAAACTTGTGAGACAACATGACGGCGGTGCCGGGAAGTGCGGCAGCAGCGTGATATTTCGTATAGAATTAAATGTTCGTTTATTAAATTTACCATTATTTCGGTTTTCTGGTTGTCTAAATACGATTGCAAGTCTGCTTAAATAATAATAATAACAGAACTTTTTTTGTTATAACAGTATACTTAAAACATCGAAGTAAATATGTATTAATGTCAAAGAATTAGACTTCTACAAATTTATCCAAATCATATACAAATCTAGCCATTTTGATACTATAATTACAACGCATATGAATTCGTTTGAGGACAAGTACATCACTGCACCCGCTTAGCAATCCGTCACGGTCGAAATAATTATGTGACATAGATTTAATATTCAATCACTTGAGCGTAACGCTTAAAAGTATAACAATGTATGCCTTCCGAAATGTAACTTGTGGAAACAGTGGGTTTTATTGATTATGAATATATTCTTCTATAGAACTACTTGATCACTGTAGTCAAAATCACACATTTTGCCAGCCGGAGTATACACGGTATGTAGAAACACAAGGATCTTCGACGCCCCCACACACGCAATGTGTCTCGCAGCAACTGACCAAATACCAACTTCCTGCCAGTTAACGGGGAAAAGTGCGTCGATCCAACGGAGTTTTATCGTCGTAATTATTACAGCAATTACATCATTTTGTTGCAGTACTGCTCTCTAATGCTGTAGTTTTATCTATTGAATTTTCGTAACTCGACAGCGATTATATAGTAATATACAAACTCAGAAAGGAGCAGGTTAAAGGAAATTGAAAGGAAAATTACATCTTGGCATCGGTTGTCATTCAATTCTAGTTGCAGGCGCTGAACGAAGAATTAACATGGTCGATTAGGACGAAGGGCTCGTCGCCTGGCATTACTGTACTGTAATTATGATACTAAAAGTAACTGAGTTTTCGGATTGTCTCGAATGGATCGTATTGCATTTTATTTCTGCACTATGCCTGTCAACTGCTGAAATTTTTATAGTCTAATTACTAGTAGCAGTGGCTCATTGTTGCGTAACTGTTCATCTCACAGGTGCGACCGCTGTTTATGAGGGAAATATTTGATCAAAGATTTTTGTTAAAATTATTTACGAATGAAATACATATTATTTTTAATATATTTTTCTCCGACGGACCATCTCCAAGCGCGAGGTACCGGAATTTGTGAACCATTGTCTCGCATGAATAAAGCCGTTTACTTTCCTCAAAAACTTAAGAGCATATACGTGCATTTCCTAAGCTTTTTGACTATCGCTTGTACCTGCTCGCACTTGTTACTAACTAGAAGTCCTTTCAGATATTCAAAACTTGCCAAGTGACCCTTGCAGTGACAGCGGACACAACTGCGTATGGATAAAACATACAAGAATATAGTTATTAACAAATGGTGTGCTTACCAGCTATTGGCAGCTAGTAACACGAAATAAACCGGCTTCGATTGGTCCGTGTAACTTGGTTGGCACTTCAGATCGGTGCACTGGCCTCCACATGCTTGATCGAGTTCCGGAGTTAACCATTAACTCTTTAGCGTTCGTAGTCCTGTTTCTGGACCGCATGTAATAATTATGCGGTTCTTGCGAGAAACAAATGCTGATTTTGAATGCAATTGAGTTAATAAGTCACCCACGATACCAACAAAAACTTGATCTCACTCGATAACATTGCAAGACTCTAGCTGCCTCACCGTGGAGCTTGTTCCCTTGGGCGCCAAAATTAGGCTTTCGAGGCTTGACTTGTTCGAAACTTGAGACAGGTGCGCTGTCTTCAACTCGCTGAATCAAGTTTCAGGTTTTGAATTTCAATATGTTCTCCTTAAGGCTTGCAGAAACTCAGTTTTGCTCTTTAGAGAGAAGTTTCATCAGGACGTTTGTAATCTCGGTGCTTGTGACACCGCACTATTCAAAGTGACAAATCCAAAGCTTCTTTGAGAAGTTTTCGACAAGCCAAGCATCGAAGGCTTAGTTTCGGTGAGCAGTCGAACGCGCACGTACTCTGGTTATTTCTAACACTTGCAGCACAATTATTCACCCTGGCAAAAATATAGATTTTGTGTGAGGTGCGAGATAAGTCAAGTCTCGAAGTCATTATTTTGCAGCTAATCGAACAGACCTTCAACTGGATGCTGTGAAGTGCGGACGTGGGATAAAGTACCACAAATTAAAAAAAAAAATGTTTGGGAATCCGACACTTTGAAATAATCTGATGTCCATACCTAGAAAATTACTCATAATTAGAACCGCTCAGACTTTATTCGACATCTTATAAAGTATTTATGGGACCAGTGATCATGAAAGGAAACTTGCATAAGTCACCAATAAATAGATGAATACTAAGCACGAACCGGATGAAACTTTATTCGTGATACAGTTGCATTTGAATCAGAGGAAACAGTGAAACACGTTAAGCCACTACTGGGCGGGACCGTTGAAGCGGTGCGTTGGTTCCCCTATTTGAATTTTATTTCATGCACCGATTTTGATAAGATTATATCTTACACTATCGAGAAATTATATTTATTACAGTTTTTAGCGCAGTCGGCTTGCGACTAACAGCTGCAAACTGCAACAGCGCGTCAAAAACGGCTTTTTCTACATAAACTGATTAAATTCGCACGCGGCAGTAATATTAAAAGGATACCTATATCATTAAAGTACCTTACTGCGCTGACATATTGCAGAGGGGACAGCGATTCTTACCCACCTTCTCCTCAGGTGTTGAAAATCGCTGCAAAACTACCTAATTGGCCAATTGTTCATTTTGCGGCAATTCTACAGTTCATTTCGGCAATTTACAACTCATTTCGACTAGTGTGACTCATTTCAGCACTCCGACGACAATCTTACTGTGATTATTTTTGCCTGGGTATAACTTCATGGTTTCCTTTGTTGCATTACTTTTTGGTTGCCTAAGTTGAAACACATCATGGTTTCCTGAGCTAAATCACTTAACAGTGACCTACATTACATCACTTCAGGGCGGCCAATGATATATCACTTAACAGCTGTCAAAGCTACATCACTTCACGGCTGTCAATGTTGAATAACTTCAATGCTGTCAATACTACATCACTTTTTGTTGGCCACTTCTTCATCATTCAGATCACTTCACGGCCGCCAATGCTATATCACTCCACTGCTACCAATGCAATCACTTCACTGCTTCCAACGCAAAATCATTTTTTGCCGGCCAGAGCTTCATCACTTCCTGGCGGCCAGTGTTTCATCACTTCACTGCTGGCCAGGCTCCATCACTTTATGGCTGCAAGCTGCTCCAACTCACTATTCAGCTCTGCAATCTGTTTTGATTTGCTCGCTTAGCTCGTATAGCTACCTTATAAATTTCATTAGTATTAGCACTTTCATCAGCTGTTTACTTGGCATTTCGTTACAAAACGAGCATACCATGAATTCGAGAAGTTTCTGTTTTACAAAATGAGATTGTTTATTTTACTAACTATTGCGAAATAAGTTTACTGAAAATATCAAAGGATGTCATAAACAGTTTACGTAATTCCACTTCAATTCTTAAGATTTTTGTAAATTTGTTCCGTAGCCTATAGAAGTTTTAGAAATATGAGCAGGTTTACCAGTCATCACTGAAATTAAACTAATCAGGTTAATTAGCCTAACAAATTATGAAAAAGTAAAGGGAGAACATATAAAATGCGTCTGCGGCACCGTGCAGTCAGGCCCAATTGCGGGACCCAAATTTGCCATAGGGGCCAATGTCCTGTCAATGTATGGTGTGATCTATGGTTACATAAATTACTTACATTGTTACATGTTTTTCTAATATTTTGAATTTCTTCACAATAATAACGTAAAGACATTCTGTTCTTACGAGACATATGACTGGACTTTAATTATTATGATAATTAATTCTAATAAAACCTTAATTGTAGCTTTTGTCCAGCGCCGAGCTATGTGCATTAGTTTCTGGGTTTTGCTGTGCCTCAGTAGATAAATATTGATGCGGAGTAAATTTGAATTTGACTACAAAAAATACATACAATTGATCAATATTGTCACAATGTTCATTTTCAAACTTAGAAGAGAGGTTGAGTTTTAATAAAGGATTGGTTTAACAGTCTCATTAAATTTAAATGAAACATCAACAATATGCCAAATCTAACAAAAGAGATGTGGTGAAAATCCATGGCATATTACTATTGGCTCGGCAACTGTAGCTCGGGAATGGCCCGGCAGGAATATACCCGCGTTACAGCTTTGAAATTTCGATTCCTGAAGGCCAGCGTTTGTAAGCCTAGCTTGATGAAGAAATAATTTACAGCGATTTATTGCCATACTATTTTGTTTGATACCGACCAGAAATATGTACTGAATATATCGATAGATATTAGTCTCAGTACAGTGTTCGGATACTCAGATATCAATTTGGCATTTTCTTCTCCTCAACCTCCCTACAGATACTGCACCATATGACCGGTTTTCTTTGTGCACTACGCCACATGTGCGCTAGTATTTGTCATTCAACTATGAGTTGTTATCGTCACTGACAAAATGTTTCATAAACATTATGTTCAGATCAAGATTGAAAATTGACCCTACATATTTCAATGATCCATTGCTAAAATTCATCATAATACAGCTAGTAAGTTTCCTCAAACTGTGATCCATAGTGGTCGAAATAAATTATTTTGGCTTACATGTTACGATGCCGAGCAATCGGTAATCTTTGAATTAGGAATAACTGCAATTTGTGAGCACTTCATCATACAAATGCTTTCACATGAGGCGTGGACAACGATGCGACAGCTTCCTTTCGAAAATTTCCATCAAAATTCTCGAGATCTAGATTCACATTCTTTTCAACACTATTTTCGAAATAGTTCCTCGGTATTAAATTAGTTTAGAAAAATATGCGTGCATCAATGTGGCCCAACTAAAATGAAGCCTACGGTTGACTTCTCAATTCTTGTTAATGCTGCGTTTCTCCTCGGTCACTCCAAGTCACAACAACTAAGAATATCACCTTCAGCTTCTCAGCTAAAGCAAGCATGTTTTGGGGCAAAGATACTGTATAAGGCGCGATCCCTTGCCGATAAAGCATGATATCTTGCACACCATTTTTTTTGCCAGCGTCCCAGAAATGCCACTAGTATGCCTCTGTTCCGTAGCAAGGAAGCCCGTTGCCGTGATATGCAATGACGTCAGCAAGGACGCTCTGCATGGCCGCGGCAACCAATTCCAAAAACTCCACCAGCGTCAATGCTACACGACCAAAAATTTTCCAGGAGGGTACTATCCCGACTGTTAACGTTGACAGACGATATCAAACTGTGCTTCTGAGTTGAGTCAGTGCTACACAATCAGCTTTAATATGATAGCATGCCCATTACGGTTTTTATTTATCGCTGTTCAAATATCCGTTTCATTCGAGTGCTCTAAAATTTGAAAGGATATAAGTAAAATGAAATGCATGTATCGTTATGAGAAAGTTTCATATCTGAACTTTGTTCACAGTCTTGGAACCTTCAGAGCGGCAATGTCTTAGCTTTAATGGTTCTCTGCTAGAGGGAAACCAAGGCTCTGGGAACTAAGTTCCGTCATATCTCTTCCATTCTCTCGCTTTCTGTCGGTTAAATATTGCTCATGACGGCTTTTCCCCCTGAATCTCGGGGCTTTCTGTTCTGAGAGGAAGCGCAATGTTGTGTCGGCCACATGAGAATTTCAACAAAGGCAGGGTATGTCTTTAGGTTCTTCGGCGGGTGGGATTGAATAACAGCTAAAGTTTCATTGTATCACACAGTCTTCCACGACTTTTATCTTCCCATAGACTGCAAAGTTCTGTATCAATTTCACAGGCGCTTTGGCGTCTGAGAATGAGGAACTATTTTTCTCTTGGAAGATCTTCGCAGTTTAGCCATAAGAGGAACAGTTTAATTAGTTGAGGCCCAGCAAGGAGGCGTTTTTCTCATCATTAGTTGGCGGCTGTCAGAATTAGCTGCCAGATTATTCTTGGGCGGCTTTGGGAAAGGTGAATCATCTTTGAAACTTCGGAGCAGTGATGGAGAGAACTTCCTTCCAACCGACACATGTAATCTCGTGCCTTAGACGAGCTCTTATTTCTTCATCTGTTCCCCTATCTCAATCTAGAAAACTATGAAGGCGATCGGTCTGAATCAGACAGAACTGCTCCGAGGTGTCCGGAACATTACATTTCTAAGACGATTCACGATCTTACTATTCCAACGTTTTCTGAGGGCAACATGTACTGCTCGAAGTTATCAGTATTGGGGTGGGGCATAAAGTGTTATATTTCCATAAATATGAAAGCTGTAGTGTCTTGTTTCATCAGGAAATTTTACCAATATCTGACGACTCAATAACTGTCATGAGCACATTACAATATCTTTCTGACAACATTTTCCATGTATTGTTTGTTGCTTTCAGTGATAAACCCACATTCAGCTATAAATCTCTAAATCGTATGTTAGTTATCTTCAAGCAGCGTACTGCATAGGCTGTCACTTGAATGGAGCAGCACAAGATTATTATGCGCTGGAGCCCAGTAGATCTCGTGTAACCCATTCAATATTCAGTTTTGAAATAGTGCATGTGGCTTTAGGTTTAAATTTTTACTCAGATAACTGAAATCCTACATCTAAACAGTCTGGAGATGACAGTAATCTCCGCTACCAGTCATTTGCTAACAATAATTCTTATTCGAAGTTTTATTTTTTCAAGTAGACCACGAGATGCTTCGAGTTAGTGCGTTAGGCGTCTATAGTTGATATTCCAAAAGTTGCTCACGTTACCAAACTGACGTCGCACCGTTCACCGAACATTGTTGTGAAGCATTTGCGAATTGTCCACTATATTCTAATAAAACAGAGTTTGCTAGTTGCTTGTTCCTTCATTTGTTTGGTTGATCCGTAACGATGTTATGGATTTGGAATGGAGAATATTCATCTACTTAACAACAATATGACTTATCAAGAAATTCGAATCCTAAGTTAGAATCTATAGTAATTATATATCTGTTTTTCCCTCCGTTCCTTCCACCATTCCTTATTTACAGTTGTTCGTTTGTTCCTGCGTTAGTACGACCGTTACGCTTTTTCTATTAGACAGGACAAAATTAAGGTTGTTTCGATGCCACCTCAATTTAGAAGAACCAGAGCAAAGTTTTCATTTTAAATTGCTAGTACTCGCAGGTCATATAGCTAGAAGATTTTCTGTCAGACGTTGAACTTGTTTCACACTTCTTATCACAGTGCTTCGTACGCATACGGGTTTGGGTATCAATGAAGAACAAGGTTTTTGTTCTGTTGAATTTACTTACGTTCCAGCTATTATACTTGTAGCTCTCTTCTGACCTAAGTTTTACACAGCTGGAGCTATATTTTACAGCCTGTATCCTCTCCACGAACGTACAGTCAAACAAAACCGTGCCGATTAAGTCGCAAATTTTGCTGGGAAAATACCAATGGAATGCCTTGCTATGTTCAATTGTTAGTTATTATTGTCCACTTCAAAGAAATTGGGAAATGAGAGCTATCTATACATTATACTAAAATTTTGTGAACTTTAGTTATATACTAGAGTGCCCGACCTGTCAAAATGACAGCAAGAATTAGCGATGATCCTTCATTGATCATAATTTTCCTATTATTGCTAGGGCAGAGCAGCGCCAAGTTTTCTTTGGGCATATGCTGAGAAGCAATATATGTATATATTTTTTGCCCACAGTCGATATTGTCTCCTTATAAAGACCGAGCTCTATATCCAGGATACTGACGTTGTCATATGGCTAAAAGTTTTCCTCAACTGAAATGTTGTGCTGTTGAAAAAAGAAACAAACTAGAGCACTCTGAGAGCGCATACCTCCGCCAAGTAAGGCAACGGCAACGAAAAATTCAAATTAGCTCAGAAACAATGATTTCTTTTGTATCAACTCCAAAATCTAATCATTTGGGCCTTTGAATAGTATTAACAGTTTCTGCAATTTTTTTGAAGATCCTTTCATAACTGTTTGAGTTATGCTGCTAACAAACATTACGACAAACATAAGTCAAACATACAAACGAACCAACCGATCTGCACCAAAATTTAATCATTTATANTGACAAACACAACTCAAACATAGAAACAAATAAACCGATCTGCACCAAAAAATAACCATTTTTGCCTTCCATCATTATTAACAACTCCTGTAAATTTCATAAAGATCCATTCAAAAACTTTTTGAGTTATTGCATAACAAACATTTTGAAAACCACAACTCAAACATAGAAAGGAATCAGCCGACCTGCACCAAAATATAATCATTTGTGTCTCTTAACATTACTAACAATTTCTGCAAGTTTCATAAAGATTCACTCAAAACTAGCAAACTAGCAAATGTTTCTTAAATTTTGAAACATTGCCCGCTGTGTCGACTCCAACTACAGCACACAGATGCACCGGGGCGGCAGGGACCTCCTGCACAAGGGCTTCAAAGGTGGCAGTGGCACATCTGCGTGGTAGAAGGCGAAAACACAACGCACAACGATAATTAAATTTGACGAGAGCATCCAGTAGTTGAAAAGCGATGATAGGCCTCTTGAGATGTTAAAGTTCTCCAATATGCAGCATAACGATTATACATTTACAGTTCCTCCGCCAGCTGCATAACGTAATTTACTTACCACGGCTTCTAATATCAATTATTATCTTGAGATGGCATTATTATAAATTGAAGATTACGATGAGAAGCATATTAGAAATTTGGTTACCCACGACGCGCGTTTCGCCGTACCTCGGCTCATCAGGTGGGAGGTCAATGATGGTCGAATTTGAAGACGTTGAAATTTCCGAACATCTTAGTAAGATATGCCAGTAAGGTGTAGCTGAGATACCGTTGATTTCAAACCTTTAAATGTAAATTACAAACTAGCAAATGTTTCTTAAATTTTGAAACATTGCCCGCTGCGTTGACTCCAACTATAGCACATAGATGCACCGGGGCGGCAGGAACAATATTTAACAATATTTAAACAATATTTAAAGGTTTGGAATCAACGGTATCTCAGCTACACCTTACTGGGATATCTTGCCAAGATTTTCGGAAAGTTCAACGTCTTCAAATTCGACCATCTTTGACCTCCCACCTGATGAGCCGAGGTACGGCGAAACGTGCGTCGTGGGTAACCAAATTTCTAATATGTGTCTCATGGTATTCTTCTATATATATATATATATATATATATATTTATAAACACACGACGGTCATTCTTAGTATGAGAATAGCGTCGTTCCTTCGTGTGTTGCGCTCTTCATTTATAGAAAGGGGAAAAATTTAACTCGTAAGAAGCGCTGATTTCGCTGAAAGAAGTTCAACCTCAACTGTTTTCTTTCAGCTCGCACTTGAATAAATTTCAGTCAGTTTCGAAGCGAAGACATGAAGTTATTTTGCACGTATCATGCCTACCATGATACCAAATTTCATTTCTTGTAATTTTCACGTTGCTGGGGTTGCATAACGATCCAAATATGGGGAAATCCGATCGTAGCCATAATACAATTCAAACGAAGCTGTTCTCAACTGCATCATTCTAAACAGCATTTTTCAATTGCAAGTGCGATGTTTAGAGAAATGACGTAAATTAACAGAAAAAGTACTTTCAGCGACATGAAACAATTTTTTCGTAATGGGCTGAGTGTTGTATTATGATGGCAGGCTATTGCACTTCAACTGTAAAGCAGCCACGGGTCTCGCAGTAGAATTGAAATCATCAAATATACCGACGAAAAATGGAAACGTTATATATATGAAAGTCTAAATAATGTTATCTTCAGACTATGAAAAACAAAGGATAGCAATAGCGTGTAAATATAGAAGAAATGCAATGAGAAAAGTACCTTCTAAAAGCAAGATTGCTTTCTTTGCTTAGCCTATGCTGTCTTTATATACAGGGGCAAAAATTTTGCTGGTAAAATATCTGCGAAGTCCACCAGCGATACTGTACGTGTCTATATAATATGTTGTGCATGTACAGGGTGACTTAGGGCGCTGGCTCGCCTACGTACAAGTTGCATTGCCCCGTAAATTTGTGTCAGATTGGACATTGCTACGCGACTAAAAAGAATATCTAAGGTTTGAGTCGTTTCTGGCAGTTTGTACGTTTATAATAAGCAGCAAAGGCCAAGCTTTGGGAATATGTTTTTCCTACTTTTGAGTTAATTTAAAGTTGCAATGACACATAGTTTTAGCGTGATTTTCAATCGCTCATAGTTGTATATAGTCACGGCAGCACGACGGCCAAAGCGAAAAGTTAATTGGATTAGCAATTATTACGATAGTGGGCCCACACTATTAGGAATGGACTTTCTGCGAATTGGAACACCGAAGCCATGATAACGGTTGAAAACAGGATTGAAAACTCCAACAACTCATTAATAAAAGCCACCCGTAACGGCCCTGGCTACAAACGGTCTAATATGCATATACGATGGCAGCGCCTCCTGTTGCCTCACGGAGGCCAAGCAATGGGGCGTAATGATGTCTAATATGTAAGATCACTGCGACATGCTCTGTGTGTAACCTAGAAATAAGAAACATTCTCCTGTGTACCATATTTCATTCCAATTTTGTAATGTCTATGAGTACTTAATAAAGATTATTATTATTATCTATATGTTAATACGCTTGTATCTACGTGTGTGTGTGTGTGTGTGTCACGCTCTTCACAAATAGATAGGCGTAAATTAGAGACTTAACATCATTTCACTCGTATCATATCTACGCTTTCGTTTTCCTTACAAAAATTTTACTCGCTTTGCTGGTAGAGGATGGCATTCCTCATAGGGTCTGAGGCGTAGCCAAGATACACCCTGGGTAAAGAAAACGTGTATTATTATTATTATCAAATCACACCAGGCTGGCGACGTAGGAACGGAGAAACTCCATGAGGTTAGTATTGTCATTTCCGCTCCAAATTCAATTTTCGAAGAGAATATGCTGCTGGGAGAGCATCAGCCAGTACAGTGCGATGTCTGAGGAAATATAATGACATCTTCAGAACAAAAGAATACTCTCCAGCGAATGAAACAATTGACACAATTTATTTTCGTTTATTGTTCTGCTTTGTATTGCATTAAACAAAGCAGGAAAATGATGGGTTGTTGATCAGCAATATTCACGGGTTCCGAAATAGCGAGAAAAGATCCGATAAAAAATTAAAAAGTGTAACCTTATGGCGGGCTAAATTATCTGTAAACTGTGGAAAACGAAGCTTTAATAAAAAATGTTAAAATAAAAGGAAATTATCGCAAGAAGTAACTTCGTGTTTATATATTTTTTATCAAGACACAAGTGCGAATTCTCTGCTGAGAAAACATATGAGTGATACATTTCATAAAGTGAGAGCATTAACAAATCGTCGAATTCTCATGGGTCACCCACGCTTCACGTTAGAGACGAACAGTATAACGATAAACAGAGTTAAGGGGTCGATTTTTAGGTCAGACGGTGGGGATTAAGCTAGAAGCGCTACCTCAAATTAAATAAGGTGAGTGAAAACATTCCCTAACCGTGTGTGTCCCGCTCTTCTCTAACAGATAGAAGGAATTTAGAGTGTCCCGAGATGCTCTTGGATACGACCCCGGGAGGGATCAAAGGAAGAAATAGTCAAGTTCATATTTCAGCTTATATGCGGCTCGCAGGTCTAGGGTAGACGCTGCATGGCCAGACTTGGGACATTTTCAACCTTGGTATGCGTGAAAGACCTAAACTAAAACGGAAACCAGTCGTACTTACAAGCAGATCCCAAGCATCATACTCAAAAGAAGCGTTTCTCGAAAAGCTCTTATCAACGATATCCTTCCAGGGAATATATGATACAGATGAT
>LQNS02276882.1:1798586-1809345 GCA_001587735.2 Parhyale hawaiensis
GAAAATTGAACAAGCTGTTATTGCTATTCAAAGACACAAATGATTAGATTTTGGAGTTTATACAAAGAAAATTATGGTTTCAGCTCCAATTTGAATTTTTTGCTAGCATTACCTCGCTTGGCGGAGGTATGCGCTCTCAGAGTGCTCTAGTTATATATAACGAACACTACCTATTGCAACTGCATGTTATTAATAGATTAAAAGAGCTGCAGGTATTCGTAAAAATACGAGAAATTTAGAAGTAAAGTGAAAAGCATTCAAGGCAGAACGCACAGCAAAATCAGATAAAGTAATACGAAATGTATTTAAAAAATAATAAATACATTGTATTTAAATACTCGAAAATATAGTTAAATACAGTATTTAATTACACGTTTTTGAAAGTATTTGTAAATACATTTTCAAACAACAAAATGTATTTAAATACAATTGTGCCGTCCTCTTCGCGAACGACAGGACGATTTTTTTTACGTACTTTGTCAAATTAAATTTAGAAAGAATCCTCATGCGTAATTGCCACGGTATCTGAACTGACGTCACAGCCTGACGTGGCACGTGAACCTTTGTGCGGGTGTACGGTTTTGGACCAGGTCATTTACTCTGCGCAGCCGTCACGTTCAGACCACTGCTTCGCATGCTTAAAATTTGGTTCAAAGTGCTTACTAGGATTTAGGATAAAAGTGCTTTCATTTCGATACTTGGTTACTTTTCTTGTACTTTAAATAGCTAGAGCACTTCCTTCAATTTTCTAATACACGCATATATTTTCATGGGCTAATTACTTAGTAAAAAAAAGATGCAATTTAATGCTACCCAAGTTTGGTCTGAGTTAGGAATATGCTTTGTACCGGTCTTGCCGGCTTCTCTTCCCTATGCTCCTATTGACGTTATTCCTTTTGTCTTTCCACTTCTTTATTTTCTATTTACGCGCTCTGTGAGACACCTTAATCTTAGTTAGGCTTTCGGGTCGTCGTTTAGATGTCCACAGTGCAGTCTTTCTTCAGAACTGCCGCTTGGTTCCTTCCTGTTCTCTCTTAACTCGCTTCCGTGCCCATGGGTTACCTGGTGTTGGCTGGGCCTTGATTTGCGCCCGAGGCCCTTGCTTGCATTTTCTGATACTGGCAATTCTTCGCGCGATTCTTCCTCTTCTTCCCTGACTTGCCAGCAAGCATTTATCAACGTACAACTTACCTCTCTCATATTTAGTGAAGAAAGTAAAGCAGCAGAATTTTCCGCTCTACGATTATCTCTCTATTTTTATTTTGTTACTTTTTCAGACGTTTATTCCAGGCAAAGGCCTTAGCTCTCAGAGCAAGTGTTGCCCATATAAAAGTAGCCAAACCTTATCCTCGGTAAGTTCAGTACTGCAGTAGTTTCTCTAGAATCGGCAAGAAGCTTTTTCTGTGAAATATTCTGCTGTCATATGTGTTGTTAAGCCTGAATATAAACTGAGTCATTGTGAAATTTTTCAGTAGGTCCTTTGCTGTGGATTCATTGTTTCCTGTTCAAAAAGAATTCTTCTCGGAATATTTTCCCTTTTTTTTATTCGAACATAGGTGTGCAAATAAAATTTGTCTAAACTGAAGTGTAATTGATATAGGTGAAATTGTGTTAAACGAAGGCGTCTTTTAATCAAAGTTATAAATTCGATATGCATGTTTTAAACGCTATTAATTGTGCAGCAATAAAAATTTGTAAAGCTTTTAGTCTTACTAGTGCGTATTGTTTTATAGATATACAGCGCATCAAGATATTGGCGTTGTTACTACCCTCAAAGTCTGACGATGACATTATTGCCGCGGGCTGTAGGGACAACAATTGTATTTAAATACTGCCCATCACTGTGTATACTGATACGAAGCGGATATTAATTTCAGTGATGTTTCAGCGCTTACTAATAAAGTTGAATTTTTCGAATGTTAACAAAGGGAAGGAAGGAGTGTGCCGGAGAAGAATTGAAGGATAATGCTCAGAAGAAAACACTCATATTTTACGATAATTTAAATTGTACGTGGTAGCATTTTCCATTATATGCATTAATCAATGAAGAAGTGTCTCTCGCAAATTTCTCTCAGTCATTTTTGACCGCGAGAGCCCTCTAGTGCTGTATATAATACGTTGAAAATGTCAGTTCTTCCTTTGTTGTTAGTTTTTCTCGAATTTTGAAATGGAATTTGTTGAATCACAGAGCACACTAACATTGAAGAGCCACTGGCCCCAAATCGAGATTTCGGTTCCCGCAATGAGACTGCACGGTGCCGCAGACGTATTTTTATATGCTCTCCAATTACTTTTACTTACATTATTTACGCTATTTGATTTAATCCTTTTCTATTCCGTAATAACTGGCAATCCTGTATATACTTATAAAACTTCTATACGTAAAATATTCACAGAAAAATATTAAGGCTAGGCGAGTAATTACATAGAGCAACAGTTTATGACATCGTTTGATTACAGTAGAGTAAATCTGTTTCATAAAAGCTAGAGAAATAAACAGTCTCATTGCGTGGAACAGAAGCCTCTGAAATTCGTGGTATGCTTGATTTGTAATGAAATACCAAGTAAACAACTGCTCAAAATGTTGATGAAATTTATTTGGTATAGGGGCTATACGAGATAATCAGAACAGACAGCAGAGCTGAAGGGTGAGTGGGAGCAGATTGCAGCCATGAAGTGATGAAGCCCTGGTAGCAGTGAAGTGATGAAGCCCTGGCCGCCTCGAAAAGTGATCTAGCATTGGAAGCAGTGAAGTGATATGGCATTGGCAGCAGTGATGTGACATAGCATTGGTAGTTGTGAGGTGATATAGCATTGGCAGCTGTAAAGTGATCTAGCACTGGGAGCTGTGAATTGATATAGTATTCCCAGCCATGAAGTGATGTAATGTAAGCCACCACGGAGTAATTTATCTCCGGCAACCATGAAGGGATGTAACATTTCTTCTGTAATTTCTCAACCTTTCTAAATTTATCCAGTTCATTGCGCGTTAAAGGTGGTTAACAATACACTTGTATTCATTACCAAGTACAATATTTGTCGCTATCAAAGTTCAAAATGACAACGTTTCGATGTCTCACATTATCATCATCGCCATAATAACTGGAATATACAAGAACCAAAAATTAAAATGATAAGAATTGATAAATGAAAGGCTAACTAGATATAATGATATTTTGCACACAGGAATAGATAGTATTAACTATGAGCAACAAGTTCGTGACTACTCTAACCGCATGTCAATTCGCATCCCCTTACAAACACAAAATGGCGGCGGCTGCCAGAGCAGACCCCTCCCCCGCCCCTCCACCCTAAGTTCCAATAATGTTGGTACTAGCATGTCTATTGAACAATTTGAGTGCATTTAAGTCTACGGTGTTCTCATTAACATTTGGCCGATATTCATAAATGAGTAGGGCTTCAATGATGTTCAAGTAACTTCTATCGGGTGCCTTATACAAAATTTTAGTGCTATTATGGAGATTTCCTTGGTTGGTTTGCAGTTATGAACGTTGCGATAATGGTCGAATATAGTGCCTTGGTACTTGTAATAAAGTCTACTTTGTAAGGTCATCCTAGTAAGTCCTATGTAGCATTGTCATTTATCAAGTCATATACAAGTATATAGTGGATGCAACTATGAAGTGATATAACATAGTCATCCATTAAATCATGTAATGTAGGCAACCATGAAGTGATGTATAATAGTTGTCCATTAACTTATGTAATCTAGGCAACCATGAAATGATTAAACATAGTAATCCATTAACTCATGTAATGTAAGCAACCTTGATGAGATGTACCTTACACATATACAGCATGGAGTAATGCAACGTAGACAACCATGACGTGATGTGGTGTAGGGAACAACCAATATGTCATTCAACTTAGGCAACCACGGAATGATTTAACTTAGGCAACTATGAAGTGAATCAACTAAGGCAGTGTTTCCAAAGTTCATTTTCTACGGACCCCCTGTAAAATCGCCATGAAGCACACGGACCCCCGCCATTTAAATGGCATCTACTTAGTATATTACGTTCTGAATGAGTATTATAGATGTGGATGGTTTCCAGGCTATTGCTTTTAAGGTAATACAGAACGGCAGAGGCATAACAACATACGACAAACATATAATTACTCATATCACAGTCACGTACGTGACATCTCAGCTCAGCCCATTTTTTTATTATTCACATGCAGCGAGTTTTTACCTGTAACTCTCTTGAATTTATATTGACTCGCCCTAAATGACTATTTACGTTGAATGATGGTTAACAGATGCTGTTTTCGCCGTTTTCGAAAAAGAAAAAGCTAAGTTTTTGTGACCAATCAAAAGCATATAGGGGTAACTATGCCATTGTTAAAAGTTTAAATTTCAATGAATTGATATAAAATATTATTATAAGCTATTTAAACATGGATATTTCCTGTCATAACCTTAAAATATTCTGTAATTTTTATCATCTATGGGATAAAATCAATGTAATATTGCCACAGAAGCTTTAAACGTCATGAACCTGTATGATGCACATCGCCTACTAAAGATATATGATTGTGAATATAGATTTCCTGCTCTGCAACACATTCCTAATGATACGACGAAGAAATTAATCTTTGTTTGAGGTCTATGATTGTTAGAGCTCATTTTATTGACGCTTACGTAAATCGGCCTGTAGGCCCAATTGCGAGATGCCCGATTTCAGTGGGCAGCCAATGTTTTGTGTGGTCTATGGTTAAATGTAAATAATTTTTTTATCCTCATATATATATGTATATACATTATACAAAACTGAGCACTATAAAGAAAGCTTACAACTATATAAGTTACTGTACATGCAGTATGGGCATAGATTGAGTTAAAAAAATGTAACATGGTTTCCGATTAAAATAATAACTTCCTCTCAGTTTTTCATAGCTACAACTGAAAGAAAACTGCTGAAAATTAGCCAAAATTAGCAATGTTTTCGTTCTATTTTGCTACAAATAAGAACTATTTTACCTGGAAATAAAAACCATTTTGCTATGATACCTGCAGTACCAACTTTTATAAGTGATATTTTGACTATACTTTTGCGCTATTTTCACCTCTTTTTTTGGGGGGGGGACTAGAAATCCGGGCTCGAGTTATAACTTCGCAGCATTTGTAGATTTTCGCCCTGACGACGGCACTAACTTGACCTGCGCCGAAAGCTTGTCACAATAAAAGTAACTCTGGACAAGTTTATTTTTACTTATCAAAATGAACCAGCCCAGTCGTCAAGCAACGTTCTCAGAATATTTCAAAAAGTATTGACAATAACTAACCGTGAAATTTCATCGGCATTAGTGTCGACTGACGCCCTAAAGAAGCTATTGACAAGAAACAATCAGTCGACAGTGAATTGGATTCCTTCGAAAGGTGCCACTACAAATCTCGGACCAATAGATCCGAATTGTTTAATTCATACACTGGTCTGAAGCGAAGTAATAAATTCTCAAGTCGAAGAAATCTACAATATAATAAAGACTGATGTGTATTTATTTGTTTGTTTGTCCATTTTCTGTCACGCTTTAACAAAAGAGAAGGGCAGAAATTAGCCCAGGTTGGAGGCTCAGGTCGTCCTCTCAAGCTCCATTGAAAACGGATGGGTAGAAAATAGGCTGGGTTGCGGAAGATGGCAAACTTATCTTAATTACGGAAGGTTGAAATTTAAAAATGAAGATATCTGAAGCTTCCATTGGCGCTCTCATGCATCTTGATTCGTAGTTTCCTCCCACAGACGATTTCGTTCCTTCAGCTATCCTTCCAACTTTGATGCAATTGTCGACGAAACATCTTTCAATAACCAAAAGACTATCGGACAAATATGACACACTAGGGCAACTATGATACCAAATCGAATCAATTCTTTTCAGTGTTGCTGAACTGACTACAGAAGTAATGAATTATTTTCATGTCAGAAAATATGAGTGTTCATACTCAGTAATTAGGGTAATTAGGATGCTTTGAACCCTCATCTGGATGTTCTTTAAAGTTGGCTATTGTATGAAGGAAAGCATGGTTAATGAAGAAGGATCAACACAAATTATTCGCTGTCATTTTATGACAGCGTCGGCACACTAGTAACTAATAACAAGCTAAGGATAATCCGATTGCTGTTAAAAATTTGGTGCATTGCTATGAAAAAGATATGTAATGATTGTTTCACTATTAATCTATCGATATAAGAGTGTAACTAAGTACATTAATTCCGGATAAATGTGCGAAAAAAGGGGTAAAAAGTGAAGATGGGAAGTGTTCTTGACCTCCTGTTGACTGATGTTCCTGATTTGGTTGCAGTGTCAGTGTCAAAATTTCTGACTCCGACTCACGGTCCTTAAGATTTTCCTACTCCGACTCCTGACTTCTTGATCCAACTAGTAAATAATGTAAACATTTGCTATGTCCAAATTTTTTTTACCAATATATACATATTAAGCTAAAGATAGTACCTTTCTACTTTTACAATGGTATTTGCATCATTAGCACCAGTTAGGACATCAAATTCTCATAAATTTAATTATTTATAATCCAATGGTAATTATAATGCAGAAACTGTTTTTTGACGAGACTTTTTTTTTCTTTTAGAAGATTTCCGTTCTGATTATTGCATATCATGGTGCAAAAATTGGGCTATCAAATTGTGTCAAGTATTTAAACACTAGGGCCCTGTAATCCAGCTTCCTGGAGCTTCCTGGTTTTTGAAAAGTTTTAGAAATTTTACAAGTTGCTAAAAATAACCTACATTTAACTTCCTGTAACTCCACATGAATGAAACTTTAATCTAAAGTCTCTAATAGTTTTTTTTTTGAAGTTTCACCTATAAGTATTACGGTACGGAAAAAACCTCTCCTTTACTGAATCTACGTTCTACACGACGAGAAATGGGAGCGAAATCGAGAGAAAGAAAATTTTAAGAGATCTTGGGGTGAGAATACAAGATAATGCCACTTTTGAAGATCACGTGGCTCGAGTTGTTACTATAGCCAAGAAGTGGAGCAGATGGGTGCTGCGAACTTTCTCTTCACGAGAGGCAGACACAATGATCAACTTATGGAAACAACTAATACTACCGAGGATTGAATACTGTTCACCTCTTTCGATGCCAAGCAAATGGAAAGACTTAGAGCGCCTTGAGGCTATGCAGCGATTGTTTACTGCCAAAATCCAGGGCATGCAAGATTTAACCTATCACGAAAGACTTGCTCAACATCACATGTTCTCCATTCAAAGGAGATTCGAGCGCTTTACGCTCATATATGTCTGGAAAATTCTAGAAGGCATTACTGTCAACGTCAATGGACGAATCGAGGCCAGACACTCAGACCGTATTGGTCGCACTTGTGACGTGTGAATTCCGATCAAAACTGGTGGTGACGCCATGGTCACAAAAAATTCTAATAGTTTCACGATTCGGAGGGCGAGATTATTCAACAAAATGCCACGTCACATCTGAAATGTCACCGGTACAGAGACTGTGAAATTTAAAAACTTACTGGACGCATACTTACTGAAAGTGCCAGATAAACCTGTAGTAAGCGGCTACGTGAACTGTGGGGACAACTTGCTGTTAGCCATCCGGCTGGTCACGGACTGCAGCATCACTCTGCGCAAGATGGGTTGCATGCATAACGCCACCTGGACCTCGTCCGAAGTATCATCAAGCAAGTATAAGTTTTATTTGAACATTTGCTTTGTGATGGTCAATGGGAGCAGAGTAGAATTTTCATTTTCTTGAATAGGTTGTAGGTATTTTTATATACGTGTCTAATTGTTTTCAATTACATTGTAAAATAATTAAGACTATGTGATGTTAGTGGCATGTACAATACAATTAGCAAAAATTAGAAGAAAAAACTAATACTGTCACAAAAAAATCATAATATAGATTATTAATATAATATACACATATAAAATAACAATGTAATTTAATTAATAATTAACACAGCTGCTTAAGTTTCAGAATTATTACATTTGTACCTCAAAGGGATTCCTTTGTCATTTGCACCACTTGAGATTGGAATTATACAGGTTGTTAATGAAATATACAAAGTTAGGATAAGTCAGCATTAAGCATTAGACAGTCTAAGTATTCCATTATCAATGGCAAACCCATTGATTAAGCCAAAAACAAAATATGTCCAAAATTACAAAATCTTTTATTACTTTCTAAAACTTAAGACTGAAAATCTGAATTAATTTGAAAACAGGGATTTTTCTCCTCCTCTCCCATTGGACCATGGTGCCCTCTCTACCATCCTGCAAGTTCGTCAGTGGGTCGCCAGAGTCACTGTTAGGCGTGAGATATTTTTGAATTCCAGAGTGAATTGAGACGCAGTTTCTGGCGTTACCTTGGGGTCTTGTAAGACAGTCTCCTGAGCCTGGGTGTACTCTGGGTAGGCTTTTTTCTGACATGGTGCGTGAGTATGTCCCTTCCCGCTTCATTGCGGCCAGGACAAGCGATCAACCCTGGTTTGATGATCTTGTAGCAGGGCGAACTAGTTGAAAGGGAGGCATATGCCCTGTGCCGTACTAGCGGGTCTGCTGTTGACTTTCAGCGTTCCAGGGAACTGCAACGTCGGGATGGGGCTACTTAAGAGGAAGCTGAGGGGAGTATAATTTGAGGTCCAGGGAGTTGTTAGCTGCGTCTGTTAGCGCACATATTGGGTGGTCCACCTTGAAGAGCGTTGTGCTTGGTGCGAGCTCTTCTGTCTCCCCCCTTTGATTGATGCATGTTATGACCTTTTTGTGTACCCTGCTGCTAAGGCAGACCTTTTGTTGCGCTACTTCGATGGGAAACACAGCCGGACCGGGTGTGTATTCCTTTAGCTTGTGACCCAGAGCCGAGGTTCCCCGGTTTTGCTTTCAGATCTGAAGTACACCGTCTTCTTCTTGGCCTGGACCCCTATGGGGGGACTGATCCATCGTATATATTTCCTCTCTTCCTTCGGAGGGAGGCTGGTGTGCTCGCAGCACGTAAATATGTTTTGGGACTATGAATTTAAGACCGATTAAAAGACCGATAGCAATAGCAAACACAGTAATAGCGAACTCACATGTGAAATAGAACCAACAACAAGCTATCCTTTTTAGATGTTTCCGTTCAACGTGATAATTGCTTTAGTACTTCTGTTTATCGCAATCCCAGTTTCTCCGGATTAGGTATGAGCTTTTTTTGTTACTGTGATGATAAGCTGAAATTTAGCAGTGCCATAACCCTTCTAAACCGTGCCTGGAAAGCTTGCGCTACTTTTACTAATTTGCATTTAGCTAGAATTTAACTTTCTGAAGCACTTCTTTATTTCCAATGGTTTTCAGGCTAAGTTGATGTATCAAAAAATTAATAGGTTTTTACACAACCTGTACTCAGGAGACAACAACTTGGAACCGACTTAAAATCTTACATATTTAGTATTTCCTTTTATTTTGGCCTACAATCGTGTAAACTCAGGATAGAACATCTGAAACTTCTCCCCAAGTACTTTAAATTTTAACGCAATCCAATCAACATAAATAGAATTGTTTCTTTGTTTCGACATAAATATCGCCTGCCTGACTCCCAACGTTCATCTCTGGTGTACAACTACTGTTGTTTCAAATGTGGAATGCGCTATGTGGGCTCTACATACAACGCGTAGCCTTCGTACCAGGGTCGCCGAGCACAGAGGCGTTAGTTCCAGGACCGGCCGCCTCTTGCGTACACCTTCTCACTCCTCCATTCCTGAACATGCCTATCAGAGCAATAGTCCAATTGCTGCAAATGATTTCAAAATTCTCTCTTCTGCTAAAGGTAGTCACTATTTGCGCATCTCTGTACATTTAAAAACAGAAGAACCAGAATTGAACGAGATCCAAAGTGCAACACCCCTCTGCGTCACAGGTCCCTCGATAATTAGGTTTTAAATGTTTTAAAACTTTTATACTGTGAAATTGTTTAGTGTGCTTACCGACTTCAAATTTCTCGATTTCAATTTTTTTGCTGATGATGGACAAAATGTGTCCGAAACGTTCTTTCATTTTTGCCTGACTTGCTTGTGATTTTACTAACTTTTAGCACATTTGCGAATTTTATTTTCTATCTCGCTTTTTTGTGCTAACTGAAAATTAAGTGAACGTGCACACCTACTTATTGGGCTAGTAATGTCTAGACTAAAATATGTTTTTTGTCTATAAAATATACAGAGTTGTTATTCCTGGAAACCACAGTTATTTCTAGCTCAATGGAATGAGTTATAGTATTTTTGTTACTAGTTAAGGGAGTAGCGGAGTTTGTTGGTGTTTCATGCCGTATTGTTTTGCGAGTCTTCAAACAATGGAGTACCCCCAGGGGTCCATACTAGGTCCCTTGCTGTTCATCATATATCTAAATGACAGGAAATTTTCGTCGCAGCTCCTCCAGTATATATGTTGTGCGCGATCAATGGATTTGCGCGATCGATCGAGCAGAACAGGTATATCACGAAAATTAAATGATCAAACTTTTGTAATGTTTGTTTGTTCGTTACCAGTAGTTTGTCAGAGTTTTTAATTTTATACTTGTCAACACAATCATTCAAAAAATATCAAGGGATCTTTATGAAAATTTATAGGAGTTGTTAGTAATATTAGAAGACATAAATGAAGGGCAGAAAGGGAAAGTGGGCTACTTGCATTTTTGGGCGCGGTTTTCATTAGTGGGCTACAGTCCAGTAGCCATGTTTCGGCATAAGCAAACGGTAACTCATGTGGACAGCATAA
>LQNS02276882.1:1845992-1856887 GCA_001587735.2 Parhyale hawaiensis
TATGGAGAAGCTAATACTCGTACAAATCAGACTAAGCCTGCGATGTCTTCATTGTTGGAATTTCATGTGTCCCTGCTTAAGATACGTTTGCCATCTTCTGCAACCCGGCCTATTTTCTGCCTATCACTTTCAGTGGAGCTTGAGAGGAGCACCAGAGTCTCTAACCTGGGCTAATTTCCGCCTAATTATTTCGTTAAGAGCGTGACACCGAACATATAAATATATATATTTGAAGAATATGATGAGAATCATTTTAGAATTTTGGTTACCCACGACGCGCGTTTCGCCGTACCTCGGCTCATCAGGTGGGAGGTCGACCTCCCACCTGATGAGCCGAGGTACGGCGAAACGCGCGTCGTGGGTAACCAAATTTCTAAAATGCTTCTCATCATATTCTTCAATTAAAAGTAATGCCATCTCAAGATAATAATATATATATTTATAAACACACGACGGTCATTCTTAGTATTAGATCCCAATACCTCTTTTGTGTTAAAATTTCAGCGTTGAACCTTTTACAGTTTTTGAGATATGATTTATTTTTTATTTTTGTCCCATAATTATGCTCGCAACTGTAATGTATTTTTTTTGGTCAAATACTTTTGTACCTCATTACTATTGCTGGTGTGAAATTTTCTTGTTATAAAGCACATTTGGCTGTTCTGTTTAAATACTCTATTATATATATGTTATATAAACTTCGTGTAATAATGATCCTAAAGCAGTCCCTAAATTTTTTAAAATACATAAATATTAGAGTTGTGCAAATACTTTTGTCTAGGCACTGTATATGAGCATCGATACGAAAGCAGATGATCAGATTATTATTATAACGTTTCACTTCACGCACCACCTCTTACCCAAAGCACCCGCTGCAGACTAACGTGTTCACCTTGTCTATCCCTGTACACCTTGTGTAATCTAATGAACTTTAAGTAACCCTCCATACTTCTTGTGTAATTTAACGTAGAACAAATTGACTTGTATATAAAGATTCAAAGTGGTTAACATAGAACAGAATACTTTTAAACTCGACAGTCAATATTGTGTCTAAATTATCGTACTGCATATCTGGCAATACATTCAGCAGACAAAAATTTCAATTTCTTTCCTTTCCTATGCATTGGAGAGCAGCCCCCGAAGTGGGAACTTATAGGTTACCTTAGCCTTAGGTATGGCAGCTGGACGTCTCTCCATTGGGCACCCTTTGCTTCCTTGCCCTTTCACACTTCAATTCTTGATTAATTCTGTTCTTCATTTTCTTTCCCGACTCTGTTGATCTTGTGTGGGATCACTTTCATCTCATGGTTTCATATTTTTATGGACATAGTGCACGTCTAATGTTCCTTCCTCTGTTGCACAACCCCAGGGGTATATTCTGCTAGGCCCTTTCACTGACACAATATATTTAGGCCTCACGAACCCAAAAGTCCCACGTACCTTCTCCGCAGGGTATGTTGCAACTGACCGCAGTTCCTGCTGAGAAGTTTAGTTTGTTAGGTTAGGTAGGTTCTCTATATTTCCCCTTCTGTTCCGCGATGTGGGCCGTCGATCGAGGTGGTCGATCTTTTCTCGCGGAACTCCTACCTTCGCCTGTGCGGAGGGTAAAGGAAGGTGCAAGCCGCACGGACGTTTTTTCTTTCTTCGGTGTTCTTCTCATTTCGTTTTTCGTCTCTTGTCGCTGAGCGACTTTGTTCAGCCGAGCCGTGTAGGGTTGGAGATGCGCGTGCTTTATAAATTTGAGACACAGAACTCACCCATGTGAGTTTGCTGTCACTCACAACCTTCGGAAAGAAATGCTAAGTCAAAAGATTTGACCTTCGGCGCGATGAGGCTTAGAATCGCTGCGCTAGCAAACCTTCTTACTAACCTTGACCCTCTGTTGCACGCCTTTGCAGTGGAGACGCAGGCCCAAACATTTTACAATAATAATAGTGTTATTTTGATTATTGACGACTGAAATTTAATTTTCTCGTACTTTTTATGCTTAATTCTTGTGGAGGTTAACATTCATGTCATGTATTCATCTCACCTACGGTGCATTGATATTTGTTTTCGTTTATTGGGTTTTCTTTCTGTGCGTTTTGTTTTAGTTCAAATCTCGGATGCACCTTCTATTTGCGTGGTTTTCAGTCATACAGCTCAGTCTTCATGACTCTGTTTCTGAAGTTTGCACTGGCTTTTATTATCTTACGATTTTTTCTAACTCCACGTCTCTGTTTCTTACATTCAGTGGCGAAACTTAGTGAAAGTTCGCGGTAGTAAATTATTATTCGCATTTGCACTTTGGTCGCTTGTTTACATTGAGCTGTCTGAGTGCAGTATATATCTGAATACAGACAACAAAGGACCAACTATCGAATAGAGAACTCGTAGATGTGCACTTACTTTACGGCGTGGCAAACTGTAATTCTAGGAGAGCAGCTAGAATGTAGAGATTAAGATATTCCACCTCAGTCACCTTACATGGCGCCTGTTGCTTTCTACCTTAGGTGGTAGCCTAATGAGTTTAGTCTACAAACGCCCGTTCTGTCCGAAAAAGGACTTATCGGTAGGATCATTGAAGGCTGTGCGAGGATTAGTGAATCTCCTGCTATCTTCACACAAGTTTGGATATCAATCAGCCTATGCCTCCAGGCTTGGACACAGAAAATATTCTGATTTTGATTTCTTATTTACCCGGCAGTGCAGTAAATCGCACTGCTAAAATTTTAACTCGCCGTAACTATTAAATAAAACTTTTTCGAACATACCACTTTAAAGTGACAAATGCTTGTATCATCGCAGGAAACCGTACGTTCAAGCTTGCTCGACGTATTCTGCGACATCAGGTACCAATGTAGTAATTGTATGGCACAATTTTTTTCATGTTTTCAGAAGTGTTTCTTGGTCAGCAAACCCTGTTTCTTATTGCATGCTAATCTTTCCATTTTGTTTTCAAACCTTTCGCTAAAGACGGATACATGTTTTGACGGAGTTGGACGGTCTTTTGACTACATTGCTCAAGAAGTTATGGAAGGATTTTCATTAAATATATCTCAAGAAACTTATTAATTTTTATGATGATACTTCTGTCCTTTTGTCTATTTGTCGGCTATATTGTTAAAAAGTTATGGGCAAATCTTCATCAGCTAAAACGGAAATGTTAGGAATGACACAAAGAACAACTGAATAAATTTTGGTGTTGATCCGCTCACTGAAGTCAAGCTGGACCAACCTATCAAATGTCAGCTGCAACGCATGAGAAATGTGAAGCAGAGCATCACAAGTTCCCAAACCCTTACGAAAACCATACTGTGTTGGGGGAAGGCCACCCTGCTTCTCAAGAAAGCGACCCAACCACGACACAACCAACCTCCCGTAAACTTCTAAACTATTGACAAAACAGGTGCGATTGAGATACGTAGTTCTGTAGTCAGATGTTCGAGATGAGACAGAGCTCTTCGGAACAGGCGTCGCATAAGCGACTCATCAGCATGCTTGAAAATAGCTCAGCCGTAATATCCTACAGAACACAGCAGTGAGCGGGACCGCGAGCACACCAGCCATCCTCTGAAGAAAGAGAAGAAACATACTCGATGGATCAGTGCATAGGGGTTCAGGCCAAAAAGAAGGCGGTGCACTTCAACAGATCTGAAGCAAAACCAGAGAACCTCGTCTCTGCGGAATGCGCACCCGGTCCCGGCTCTGCTTCTCATCAAAGTAGCGCAACAAAAGATTTACCTTGGCAGCAGGGTCCACAACAAGGTCACCACCGGCACCAATTGAAGGGGGGCAGGAGAGCTCACACCAAGCACAACGGTCTTCAAGGTGGACCACCACTTATGTGTGCTAACAGGCAAAGCTAACAACTCTCTGGACCCATATTACTCTCCTTCTCAACTTCCTTATAAGTAGCCCCAGCCCGACGCTGCAGTTCCCTGAAACGCTGAAGGTCAACAGCAGGCCGGCTAGTTTGCCAACGATCATATGCCTCCCGTTTCAACGGGTGCGCCCCTCTCCAGACATCATCACGCCAGGGTTCAATGCCTGTCCTGACCGTAATGAAGCGGAAAAGGACATACGCATGCGCCATATCAGAGAAAAGCCGATCCAAAGTAGACCCAGGATCAGGAGACTCTCTCACAACACCCCCAGGTAGCGCCAGAAACTGCGTCACAATTCACTCTGAATTTCAAAAATACTGTATCTCACGCCTAACAGTGACTCTGGGGATTCGCTGACAAGCTAGCAGCGTCGCAGAGAGAGCACCATGGTCCGAGGTACCAATGGTAGACGACACTGACACTCCAACCAAATCAGGAAAATCAGTCAACAGGAGGTCAAGTACGCCTCCCATCAAATGGGTGGGTCCCTCAACCAACTGTTCACAACCAGAGGGAGTGGCGAACTCGAAGGCTGTATGGCCATGGTAATCGGTCTTCCCAGAGCCTAACCATTCTATATGGTGACAACTATAAAATCACCTGTAAATGCAAATGCAGCACGCCTGTCCGATTACTGAATCCTGGCCATTGCATCGAAAAGACAATCAAACTCCCTCTAAAACACCCTATCATCAGGAGACGGGCTGCGACACGATGAAAACTAATAAAAGTTCCTAAATGAGCCTCAGACTCCAAGCACCATCAGCTCACATCGTCACTCATATTCACCCTGCCTCGACATAACACTTTTTCGAACGTAAGTAGCCAAACCTCTAATCTTGGGCACGAGTCTCGCAATCGTAGTATTAGCTTTTCAAAATATGGACTCATCAGCTCAGAAATATGACGATGATTAAGAGACGAGCGTCTCCGAACGCAGCACTAGATCGAAATTAGAAGAGGCTACAAAGAGCTCAGCCGCATTAGCATGGAGACCACGAACATTAGCACACGAGATGCGGCAAGAGCAAGCACCAGAACCACCAGGATCAGGGTTAACCTCCACATCCGGATAACGAACTACTAGGCGCGCAAAAAATAAATAACAATCACCGTAAGCAGAGGACAATATCAAACGTTATACAACAAAACAAATCCACAGTCACGATAACTACGGAAGTGGCCAGCTATCTACGCGCTCCAGACCCTGCCATCACCAGTACGGGCTTTGGCCGAGGAGAAGAAGAGAAAGAAAATAAAAAAGCATCAGGTGGTACTACATGATGGGAGAGAGGAGCAGACTGTGGAAGACTAAGTACCCAGCTATGGCACCAGCCTGTACATCTCCTCTCAGGGATGCCGTTGGACCGTCTGTATGTGCGCGTCCGTATGTGTCTGTACATGGTGCTTCGAGAGATAGATGTTCGCAGATAACCGCTTTAACCACATGTAAAGGACTGCATGAAGGTGTCATGTTTTGTTCAAATACGAAATATTATTTTATTGAATAGTTTTAGTTTCCGTTTCCACTACATCGGCGATTAAACACAGGAGGAAAAATGGGACGTGTAGTATGTCGATAAAAACGTAGAACCCACGCAAGAGGGTGTTCACGCACAGGATCATCATGCATGGGAATAGCAAGTCTGGGAAGAAATTATCAATTTGTATTATCGTTATCAACGCAGCTGCTGGCGCAACGCGCTCATTTGGCAGTTATGCTCCACTACAGCTTGGCAGTTAAAAAAAAGTCTCGATATTGTAGCAAACTCACTGATGTGAATTATTTGTGTCATTTTTGCCAGTATTTCTTTGCTATAAATAATACATAGAGCATCTAAAAGCGATTTAAATAATATGAGGCAAAAACAAAAGCAAAAAAGACTCGTGGTGATAGTCTTCTGAGCGCCTCTAAATAACGCACCGGGAGAGAGTCCTGCGAGATATATTTCTTTAGGTGCGTTTTACTTGGGGCGTCTGGTGCTGAGCACTAGTCCAGTGTATTCCTATGGGGCTGTTTTGCTTCGAGCGTAGTTCCATTACGTCAGACGCTGGCTCCAAATAGACGCGGGGATAGATGGTGAATATAGACGCAGCCGCTAGCGATTATTCGAGGTATCATGTGTTTAAGTCCTTATCTTCTCATACATTTCGATTATAAATTATTCTTTTTCTTCCATATCTTCAGTCAAAAGATGATTCAAGCAAATTCTTCTGCCTCTACTTAATTTACTTCAAGCCATTTTTGAAATAATTACTTGATCTAAACACATCAATATTCAATATAAATAACACATGAGATGAACAAAAAAGATAAACATATATAAGCGGGATAACTGGTAAACCGTGTCTCGACCACCGGCCCGTGAATACATCGGGGCATATGAGTCTGACACAGGGAGGTGTTAAGGTGACCCTATTGCGAGGAAATGCGCATCAAAAGCCGGATGAGCCTTAGAACAACGAAAGCCAATGACAACCTGCCGAAAGACTGGCGACTACTCCAGCCAACCTCCTGTAGATCACCAGCTGGTCATGCTGAATCTAGGCTTAACCAGGCTTATGAACTTACAGATGGAGGGTCGAACACCCCTGATGGTTGAATAAGACCATCAACGTCGGAGGTAGCCAACGAGCAGATCAACGGCTGAATCAGGCGGAAGAGTCAACTCGTTGAATGCGTTCGACAGCTTGGGGTAGATGGAACTCCTAAGCCCTGAAAGGCAGTCCGTCTTCGCAGACGCTAAGGTGCCCCGCCGCCTGAGGGTTACAAGGCAACCTTGAAAATGAGTCATAATAGAGATACCCCTTCTAACGGCGAGAAGGGTACCTCAGTTAGACTGGATACCTCGCTCGTCCGGTCTACTGTGGGTGAGGCAGGGGCAGTTCGTGAACGCGGTACTCACCCGTCGGAATCGGTTAGCCAGGATTCCGACGCTAGTGTGAATGCTACTGGAGAGGGGAGTGTGAAGGAGCAGGCTCCCCTTTCTCCGCCGGGGGCGGAGGAGGCTACTGTCCCGAAGCAGCGCCGCACGCGCCACAAGTGGTCCAGGGAAGATCGAGTTGTGCTGTGAGGGTGCCTCATCGCCAGCAAGCGCCAGGGGCCAGGCTATCGCAAGCGCCTCAAGCTGCTGTGGGACGAGACAGGAATCCCGAGCAATTTCCCACAGGCTTCTCTTAGTGGCCAAATCCGGCAAATCTGCAGCAAAAACCTCCTCAGCGAAGAGGAACGGCTTCAAATCGCTGCGCGGATGGAAGCTCAAATTGGCTCTCCTTCCGCTGACGAACCTGCACGCCAGGTTCCAAACCGACCTGTGACCCCGCCTAGATCCCCACCTGTGCAACCTATTCGGTGGCCCTCCATTCCATTGGAGGAAACCCCAGACTTAGGCGCTGTACGTCTGAGATCGACTCTGCCGACCCCAACCGGTCGTCCTCACGTGGGCCTAGGCACTTACCGGCCCACCATATGAGCCAGAGCGAGCCAGAAGACGTGACAGATCCCGACGTGTCTGACCAGCAGCGGAGTGACTCGCTGGAGCCACGGGACTTACTCCGAAACTTCAGCGTAGAATCAACGCCAGGTCACCCTAAGCAGGAACTTAGTGAAACCCTACTGTCGAACTACGTTCCATTTGAGATCGACTCGGACGACCCCAACCAGTCGCCGCAACGTGTGCCTCTGCACTTACCGGCCCACGATATGAGCCTGAGCGACTCGATGGACGAAGAGGCAGAACCTGACCTATCCGACCAGAGCGGAGTGACTTGCTGGAGCTGCGGGACTAACTCCGGAACTCCAGCGTAAAAACGACGCCAAAAGGTCATCCTAGCCTACGACATCTACCGGAACCGAAGATCCGAGCAGCTGCTTTCCGCGTCAACTCAGTGATTGGTAAAATCCACACCAACAGCATCACTAAAACAAACTCCCTCAAAAACGCTGGAGCAGACCTCGCAGTAAGGATCCTTGAGGTACAACCACCACCTCAACGGATTCAGCGGAAAAAGGATCCTCCATGGAAGCACCGCCTCGAGAAGAACATTGCTGAGATCAGGAAACATCTCAGCTGGATCTCCGAATGGCGCAGAGGAAGTCTCCACGACGAGGAAAAGAAGACGCTGCACGAATCAAGGTACCGGTGCCTCGAAGTCGGCCTAACCAACTTAGAAGATACCATAAAGCAGCGGCTATCTGCTAAAAGGAGCAAAGTTAGACGCTTCGAGGCCAGAGTAGCTGGATTCCATCAGAACCAGCTATTCAATACCAACAAGAAACGCCTCTATCAAACCCTTAGAGGAGAAGAGACGAGCTCTGACTCACCCAACGCAGAAAGCATCCGATTCTGGAGTGACATCTGGAGCAAAGAGGTACGGCACAACAATACCGCAGAATGGCTCCACGAGAACGTCGCAGCAGATCCAGACCTTACAATCACCAGTCAACAGCTCAAAAAGTAACTGAGCAAGACCAAGAACTGGAAAGCACCCGGACCTTCTATCGAGCACTGCACCCAAGATCGTGCATAGGCTGACTCTACATTTTAACAAAAGAGAAGAAGGCATAGGCCTCATCAGCGTCGAGGACTTGGTCGAAGTTGAATAACGCGCTCTCTCCCAACACTTCGGAGAGAGCGATGACCCGTGGGCACGCTGCTTAGTCGAAGCGAAGTTGCTGAAAGAGACCGAAACGGCTGACCAATTCAAAGAGCGATGGCGCCTCGATCGGACTAACAAATGGAAGAGCATGAAGATGCTCGGCCGTTACCTCGAAGCTGTTAAGGACAAAATCGTACCAGACTCTTGGAAATGGCTTCTGAGGGGTGAGCGGAATCGGGAAACAGAGGGCACCATCCTGGCAGCTCAAGAGCAAGCCCTCAGAACCAGGTATATCCAAAACAAGATCGACAAGAGAAACGTCTCCACTACCTGTAGAATTTGCAGGAGCTCGGATGAAACCATCAACCACGTAATAAGCGAATGTTGAGTGCTGGCGCAAAGGGAGTACAAGCGCAGGCACGATAAAGATGCCCGACACCTTCACTAGTCCCTCCTGCGGATCCATAACTTCCCGGTCAGTGAGAGGTCGTACGAGCACGAACCCGCGACCGTTGTTGAAAACGAAGCCGTGCAGATCTACTGGGACAAGAGGATGCAAACCGACAGAGTAGAGTACTTCACGCCAACTTACCGGACATCGTCGTAAAAGACAAAGAGAAGATGTCGGCCAAACAGATCGACATTTCAATCCCCTTCGACTCCAGAATCGTCGACAAGGGAGCGGAGAAGAAGGAAAAGTATCGTGACCCTGCCATCGAACTCCAGAGACTGTGGCAGATGAAGGTGGACGTCGCTCCACTGGTTATAGGAGCTCTGGGGGCAATGTTCAAGAATCTCAAGACTACCCTGAGAGAGCTGAAGTGCGGCCATCTCCACCCAGGAACCCTCCAGAAGAGCGCTCTGCTTGGAACAGCGCACATCATTCACAAAGTGCTCTGAGCCTTAGGTCGCGGGATGTGACCCGGTGCCGGAGTGTGGAGCTGAACATCGCTCAACCGATCCAATTTGGGTCGTGAAATCCCCTCGATAATCTATCTTATAATTCTGCTTGAAGTTCCGTCAGTCCGTGTGTCTGCACGTCACGCTTTTCAATATAAATTAGGAGAAATTCAATTGATTCTCGCTGGAAGGAAGTTCAGGTATAGCTATCTTCTTTTTGCTTGCTCTTGAAGAAATTTTCAATCCTTTTTGAAGCAAAGATATGAAGTTCATTTCACGAATCATACATACGTACATATTTCCAAATCATACAATATCCACACTGCTTGTGATGCATGACGATCCCAATATGTGAAAATTCGTAGGTTGGATACGACGCACAGTGAGCTGTTCAGGACTGCTTCATTCTAAAGCATTTTTAACGTAAAAGTGTCATGCTCAAAAAAATAAAGTAAACTGACAGAAAAGGGGGTTCGGCAGCAAGAATCCAATATTGAAAAAATGGGCCGATTCTGGTGTATATTGTTGTGGGATACTACATGGAACAGCGACGGTCACGCTATACAACTGAAATCATCAGATAAGCCAATGAAAAATGGCATTGTTTAAAATGTGAAAGGCTCTGTTATTATCTTCAGACGATGAGGAACACAGCTTAGCGAAGGCGCATTGTTGTAGCTCGGACTAAAGCCCTTTACACACTTTGTTGTTAAGAACCGTAGCCAGCCGGCGTACGAGGTCGAATTGTTTGGTAACATCTAGTTACGGGGCAACCACAGGTGTAGTCACTGCGTGAAACTGCGGAACAATTTTTTTTTTTGCGTGGACTGGGCTGAAGCATCAGGTTGTTATATTGACGGTTCCAATTTTTTTTTGTTGTTCTTTGTTATCAAATGCATTATTTTTGTATTTTTCACAGACGATGTAGTTTATTTCATTTCCGGCTATTTGTTCAAAGTTCGTTTCTTTATGCTTCCTGGGGATAAAGTTCGCTGGATGCAGTAACATGGAGAGCTACGGTTGTGGGAAAGTGTTAAGTCGGATAGCTCTCTAGGTTCGATTGTATTGTTGAGTGTGAATTCGGACCAAATGCTTCAACTTCTCAAGTCTTGAAGCCATACAGTTCGCTGGTTCGGTTCGCCCGCCCTATGATGTGGGGAGCGGCGCCGCTGTGGAGCCAGGGAGTTGCCTTAGACTTAGCTAGGCTTCCGTGGAGTCTTTCTATTTGTGCCCCTTCGCTTCCTGTCACGGCCTATTGTGACTGCAGGTGCTTTATTTTCTTCCTCTTTTTTCTTGACTTGTAGCTCAAATTCGCTTAAGTCCTGTGTGTAGCTACCCTATGGTACAAAATTTGGAATTTGGTTTGCGTGCGCTTCTCAGTGCAATAGCACGTTATCTTGTTTCCATGTCAGTCTGTTTCCATGTCAGTCTGTTTCCATGTCAGTCTGTTTCCAAGTCAGTTCTCTTTCCATGTCAGTTCTCTTTCTATGTCAGTTCTCTTTCCATGTCAGTTCTCTTTCCATGTCAGTT
>LQNS02276882.1:1889927-1900204 GCA_001587735.2 Parhyale hawaiensis
ATGATTATCGTCATTCTAGATACTCTCTGTGACAAAACAACAATGCGCTATGGCCTACTTAAATGGATTTCGTCCACCACTTGTTCAGTTCGACATATTCGTTTTGCCACATTAGCCATTAGCCATTCTCTTATGTGGGGTTTGTCGTACTACGGCGCCTAAAACATCTAAAATATTTCACGCACATCGACCTCTTACGTTTTTATATCTTCTCACAGTTGAGACCTCTTAAAACAATTCTACAACTCGCCTCCGCCTAATTCGAAAATATGACAATGGTGTTGCATGAAAACATTATGCGCTCTGAATACAATTCATAACAGTTATAATGTGATATATTGTCATAGTATAGCATTTAGCACTATTTCCTTCTCACAATCATCATGGATTTATTGTGGTACATGGTCCATCACGTACATCTGAATCACTTCATTCGTTTACTGCTGCTACTGTTTACACTAACACTCTAGCAAAGCAGCTGATCTCGCTTGACACTCAATATACAATATAGATCATTCGTCATCTTGAATTCTGCACGAATCTTTACTTTTGCAATACTCAGTTGCAATTATTTATTAATAGTTTAAATATCATAAAATCTATCCTATTCCCATAGACATTTCACTTGAACTCACACGTCATGTATCTTTATCATAACCATTATTTACTGCTTCTATGCGTTTCACTAGACGATACAGCGTTCTCTCCAATGGTATCTCTTCACATCTTGAACTCATAACGACATTCGGTCTGCCACAATTATTTATTGTGCTCTTTCGTTATTCCACAACAATTGAACGCGTATTACCGTCTTACTACCTTTCGATCCTTTTGAGGAGAAAACAAACAGTAATCTCGCTCTGCCTAGTTTTTATTTTACGTGCGACGGCTTATATTAATAACCGCACGGAGATCATCTATTACCGGGTGCCGCGTAGTGCATTGTTACTCATTTCTTCATCGTAGGGTTACAATTAGTTTACCCCTATCGAAAGTAACCTTACCTGACGGCTTATTCGTAATGCATACATTATATCACTAACGTATTCTCAACAATTATATTAGACGGCTCTGCAGTCCACTTGTTACACAACATATTTTACCAACTTGCCAGCTCTTTGCTGAAACTGATACTCGATCACTAAATGAAACATGTTGGTCAATTCAGTACTAAAATGGTTATAAGCCTATGGCATTTTTTCCGCATTCAAGAAGCATGTTCTTGAGGAGACAACTCCGTAATTAGTTCACAGTTTCGTGGGAGCAAGACCATAAAGGCCAATACTCCTTAGTCAAGGCTTAATTGTCAACAACAGTTTCTTCATTTCATTCCTGACTTTATCACAATAAGGCAAGGTTGGCTTAGCAATACGTACTACTTTCGCACCTGGTAACAGGAAAATTACTACGGATGTTATCCTAGTCGGTTACAATATTTCAGCTCACCACTTATCTTTGAAATATTTCAGGTGCAGCTTACGCTGATTTAATGCCTCTCATAGTAGCTAGTTCTCGTAGATACAACTGCACCACTCCATAGGTTACTATTCCTTTGATAGATCCCAAACGGTAGATTGGGTGGATAACTTGGTAGAAATATGCTTCACCATCTCTTCTCGACGACTGGTATGCGGTAACGTCTCATAGTAGTTGACAGTGCGTCATAGTATTTGGCAGTTTTATGTTATCGCTCTGATTCACGAATAAATCTTCCTTCTTCCTAGCTGCGATTTTACTGCTACGCAGAACTGATTGTTCTGTAGAACTCTAGGTAATGTAGAACTGTAGATAGTGTGCAACTGGTGGCACAATTTAATTATCGAGCGTAAATAACTTTCGCCTTCTTCGTCGCGTTGACTGTAGAATACTTGTCTTCTCTTCGTCGTATCTCAAATGCTCATATAAACACAGATGCAATTGGTGGGAGTAATCTGCTCACCATAACTATGAATCGTAGTCTTCTTCGTTGATAATATTCATCACACATTCGTTCTCTCACTTTGATTTCACGTTGACTGCTCATAGTTCCTTCTCCCTTTCGTTTGAAATTGGCCACAACTTGAACTTGGATCAACTGGAACTTGAAACCTGGCCACCACATGTACCATCGCGGTGGTTGGGGGTCTACTTTTGTACTGTCGATAACCTCCAAACACGCTCCTGCACGCGCACTAGTTCGCGTTGCCACTGCTTCGGCAAGCGACTCCAGCACAAGTCTTTATTGTATCATACAAGGGTTCCCATGCAGCTAGAACTGCTTGCAGATACTTATTGAATATAGCCTGTAGATATATTTCAAATTACAGTGATCTCACTGTCACTGGGCGTCGGGGAATACTCAGGATACTTCCCTACTATTATTGCGGATTACCGTAGGTTCGCCAATTGAAGGCAGTAACACACAGATTACTCGTACTCAATGTATATTTATGGTAGTCTATTGCATTATACTTTCTGCATATGGGTGCACTATGCAAATGTCTACGCAGAAGCACTCTCTATATATTGGACCTTTAGAGTAGTTAGGTCTTCTAGCCGTATTTCTAATGTTACACCCTCGAGCGCCGACCAGTTGGATTGCCGGCGGCGGTAATAGTCTGTCTGCTGCAGCTCCGCCACCAGCTTTTATAGGCGCGTCACACCTCTGGGAATTATCGCCGGTACACACTTCTTCTGCATTTTGAATGGACAGATATCAGCAATATTCTTCGTAAACCAACACAATCACTTCGAAATCTGCCTCGAAACAAATAATATCCCATTCAAACCGAGCCATAGACACCTACACCGCTTCTACCTCTACTGGCTGTCACACACTAAACTGGCCTCTGCTAGTGCTGTCAGGAATCCGGCTGCGCACGTCTTGGATTTTCAATTACCACTTTCTTACGTATGACAGGAAATCATGTAATTAAAAACATCCCACGAAACATGGAAACAATGGTTAGCAAAATAAGAACAGTTCGAACCTACCATCAGGCTAGTATAGTTGCGGCTCAGCATATCCGCTCCGATCCCGCATTCTCGGAACCTTTTACGTAGCCAGTCTTTAGAGGTAACTCGAGAAGCTTTGGGCCCATCTCGTAAGGCATCCATTTTTAGGTATTATTTTCTGCAAATGGGTCAGAGAGGGATGAGTAGTCTCAAGATAGAATTTTTTGGCCAACAGGTTACTGTGGAAGTTAAAAGATGTCGACATTAAACTTTGTGAGTGGCAATATTTCTCACCAACGGCGCAATTAAGTTCGCTGTTAGTCAGGGTTCGGCTAGCATAAGCAACAGCAAAGGCTAGGCCAGGAAAGATTCCTGTAAATTTATGACGATCCATTCATAGCACTTTGGATTATGCTACTGACAAACATGACAAACAAAGGGGCAAACAAATCATTGCAAAAGTTTGGTCATTTGCTCCTAATAATAGCCTATCAATTCGTGCAAATTTCATGCATATCCGCCCATAACTTTTTAAACTTGAGTAAGCAACAAAAAATAAATAAAAAAAGAAGGCAGAAAAACAAACAGACGGTCGAAAGGATCTTCATCATATCTGTTCCTCCTAACATACCTAGCAATCCTAGTAAATTTTATAAAGATCCGTTCGTAGCTTGTTTAAGTTTGCTTTCTGACTGACAGACTGACACAGGAAAACAAACTTAATAAAAACATAACTTCCTTGGGGATGTAATAATGACAAGCCAGGTATTTCGATTAATTCTGCTTCATGTCATGAACTTATCAGTGCCCTAATTTCATGTTAGATTGATTTAAATTCGAAATACAAATAAGTGTAGATAACTATTTTCCTAAGTAAATGATATGTTATGCAATGTCGTGTAAACTGGAAGCAAACCGTGCTCCGTAGCGTAGCGTCATACTTTGCTAGCTCTCCCTCATGACCAAGGCATGACCCACGTTGCAACCCTCCTGCCCGAATATGTTGCAGTAAAACGAACACGTTCCCGGCGCAAACTTTATGCAAACGGAATGGCGCAGGCTGCATCACCTGGCAAAACAAGGGCTGTGTAAATCACCAGGTACTACAACGTCTGGGAGAGCGGAAGCCTCACTTTGATTTACGGCACCCTAAAGTTTCAACGAGTGCCGCTCGACTTTTTTCTTGCACTTTCTTTAATTTAAAAGAGTATGCAAAGCAGCCTTGCGACGAACCGTCTTCCTGACTTGGGTGAAAAAAAGAAGATAAGACTCCTGTTTTTAGTGTGAGTAACATACAAGGCCTGGGAAGATTCGTAGAAATGCAAGAGAAATGGTTCACCATCCAAAATGGTACACAGAATGTTCTGTTATTTTTTATTATTTCTAACTGTTCAGGGACATTCGTGGTGGAAAAACACATGAATGCTACAACTGGTACACCTGGAAACTGGTAAAATCTAAGCATGACTATTGGTACATGTGTGTCACAATGCTGTGGGTATAATTGGACATACGTAAATGAAACTAATGCGAGCATACTCAGGGACGCGTGTGTGAAAAACTTATGATAGGCGCTGGAATGTGTCTGCGTATCTGATGCAAAGGATTGGAACGTGTGTCTTCAAAACGGACGCGAAAGAATGACATTTGGGATGTGTAGCTGTAAAACTGACGCAAGTAATGAGGCCGTGTGTTTGCAAAACAATGCAAAGAAATGGGACGAGTGTAATGAAAATGAAGGAAGGGACTGCGTCGTGTGTTTGTGAAACTGAAGCTAGAAGTTGGGACGTGTGTCTGTTAAACGGATGCAATTGACTTCGAGGTGTGTCCATATAACGCATGTCAAGGATTTCGAGACGTGTCTGTACACCTAACGCAGAGTATTGAGATGCGTGTAGTTTGGACTTATTCTAGGAACTGGGACGTATGCCTTTACATCAGAGTTCGTTTCATCTACGCAAGTAGAAGGGAGAGCATTGAATGAATGGTATTTTTGGCATTCAACTCCGTAGATTTTTTTCACTACCTAGCATACGCCTCACCACTCCCTTACACCACCCCTCATCACCGCCCTGTTGTAAACTTCCAGGATCAATAATTGCATATCTCGGACCTAACCCTTAACCCTTATCATCAATGCTTAACCCTTAACCCTATCTGCTCCAAGGCGGGACAAAATTGTACCGCCCTACAGTTTTCCGTTCACAGTTCTGCTCCCAGTGATATTCAGCGCCCAAAATTCCGAGACTTTTCTCAATTGAAGATGACTATCAATAAAATTTTCATGTACCCGCACATTGCAGCCAGAAATACAGATAAATATAAATATTTCAGAAAATTAGATGATAACATTTCCGTGTAGATTTTCTTTTTATTCAAAAAAAGAACTTTCTAAATTATCACAAAAGACAGCAACAAGGCTAGTAATGAAAAATAGAAGCGATTATACGTTCAGCTTGTGAAAGTATGAAAATTGCGGCAGATGTGCTACCGGAGTATTCACACTGTACTGTCCGGAGATATTTTCTTATATTCGAATTTAATTGACATTAAAACTACTCTGAGGCATTACGTTTTTTAATTAAATAGGGGAAAAAATTGTTGAATAAATGACTTTTGAGACTATGAAGAAAAAAACTCTGATATTGATAAAGTTATAAGCATTTTTATTGGGCAGTTACCGCTTTGGCGCTCAAGCGGCTTAAAAAATTGTTAACGGATAGGGTTAACCCCTATTTACCTTTAATTGCATACTGTTGCAGGCATTATCTCCGTTCCTGACTCATGTCGGAGTCCATGTTACACGAGTTCTTACCATTGGACCCTTGATTAATCATTCTGTTTCCTCACTTCACTTGCTCTTCTTAACCCCATATCACGGTGTTCTATACATCGTTGCTTCGTTACTGCTAACAACTTTTGGAGTCCATACTAGGTCACCGACTTCATTCAATCTTTATTACAAACTTTCCTAACCCCTTTCATATTTTCATAAATCTAATACTATGAATGACAGTAGTGTGTTTATATATTACATCTATTAATCTATATATTTATTTATATGCTTCGTGTAACGCTCTTAACGAAATAGATCGGCATAAATTAGCTCCGGCCTTCCAAGTTTCATCAGTATATTCATCTGCTTGAAGAGTGTGGTAATCCTCCTAAACTTCATAGAAAACTGAAGAGTAGAAAATATTCCAGGTTGCAGATGATGGCACTCGAACAGTATATCTGATCGGGTCTTTCTTTGACCACGTTGAACTCCAATCGATGCAGATGCATAGAGATTCTCTAAACAATCTCTTCCAGCGTGATGTTTACTCTCATCTGAGGTTTCCTTCATCCAAACATCAGCTGCCCTTAGTTTACATTGATATGCTTATTTTGATAATTATCGAAGCAAATGGTAGGATATTCTTCAGTGGTCAAAAGGCGTGTAAAGACCATGATTATTTCTTGGAAGCAATTTTTTTCTCCATTTGGGTTCTTTTTTCAGCAGAACAAGTTTTATCTTGAGGAAGAATTTTCCGCGTCCGAGTTATATAACACCCTCGAGTATCTTGGATACAGAGGTCCTTATTTATTAAAAGCAATATCGACTGCGGGCTAATAACGTTGCTTTTAAGCGTATCACTGTAAGAAAGCTTGGCGTTGTTCAGCCTTGCAAGCTCATCTGTACGGTTTCTTAATTCCAGTTGGCAATTCGTTGCATCCTACACAAGGTTGTTAATAAGAGCTTTACATGTATAGAAGGGAGCTCATACGTCTACCCTAAATAGTTAATAACCTGAGAAATTATATAGTGCATGTCCCTTCAACATACGGTACTACCCAGTCAGGGAGCTCCCTTCTATACATGTAAGGACCTGCCTTGATATCTTCGCGATGATGCTACGGGCAACACAATACGGATCATCACCAATTCTTCGTGGTTATTATTGACAGCGTGAACACTCTAGTGTACAATAATACTGTAGTAATGTGCTTGTTCCTTTTTCCGTTCCTTTCTGAGGTCCTTAGTTCGTTCTTGCGTTAGTGCAACCGTTACGCTTTCTTCAGTGGCAATTTAGGGATTTTCGATGCCATCTAAGTAGGGAAGAACCAGAGCCCAGTTTTCACTTTTGAGCTACTATTACTCGCATGCCATAGACTTGCTGTCAGACGTTAAACTTGTTTCACACTTCCTATGACAATGCTTTGTATGCATGATACGGTCTTGATATTCAATGAAGAACAATGTTTTGGCTCCAGAGAACTTCCGCACGTTGCAGCTCCTTGTATATCTCTTTTAGGTTTACAAACTTCATCGTACAAAATAATCGAAGTTTTGCACAACTGGAGCTCTATTTTTAACGGCCTGCATCTTGTCTACGAACGTTAATTAAACGAAATCGTGCCAACTAAATCACAAATTTTCATGCAAACATTATAGTGGAATTCCTGGCTATGTTCAGTAGTTAGTTATTTGCTGCCCATTTGCAAACAAATTGAGAAATAAGACAGCAAAGAAGCGGAAACATGATTAGTAAGAGGAAATTCGCAGAGTTTATCAAAAGCCGTTCACTAAAAAAGAGGTCATGTGAGGGCGTTAATAATTACTGCTTATGTAACGCATAGATAAACAATAACAGATTACCAGAGCACACTGAGAGTGAATACCTCCACCAAGCAATGCAATGTTAATGAAATTTTCAAATTAGTCGTGAAACCAGGGTTTCCTCTTAATCATCACCAAAACATGATTTGTGCCTCTAAACATTTATGATAGTAACTTTTTGAGTGTAGGTATATTCGTTGAAACAGACGTATAATCAAACACAGATACGAACGCTAAATTTTTTGTCATTTGTGCCTTCTAACATATCAAACATATCCTGAGCAATTCATGAAGATCCGTCCATGACTTTTTAAGTTATGTGCTGATAGGCATAAAAATAAACAGAGGCAAACGGACGGACAAATCACAAAAATTCGGCAACGACTCTTGCAAATTTCATAAAGATTTGTTTATAAATGTTGGAATCATGTCACCAATAAAAAATATACAGACAAACAAATGGTCGGACGGATCTTCACCAAAAGTTAATCACCTGTTCCTCCTAACATACCAAAGATTCCCTGTAAAATTCATAAAGAGTGCCCATACCTTTTATAGTTATGTTGATGACAGATAGACAAACTCCGGCAATAGCATTGCCTCCTTGGTGATGTGATAAGTGACCACCGAGCAATTTCAATGGGTTTCCCAGTCGAATGAGCTAGTAAAAGTTAGAGAAAAATAGAGAAGAGAAAATTCACGAGACACTGAGGGCAAATGCAGTCATGGGAAGTGAGCTTCTACGATTGAAAGAGAATGCACCAAGAAGGTACGTACGTCAACTGCGGTAGTTTAGTTGACAAGTGTTGGATTAAATGAGCGTATGGTTAGATGGGGAACGTAAGGTTAGCTGAGGAGCATTGAGTTAGACTCAGTTGTGTTAGACTAGAGTGTGAGCTGTGAGTGTTAGACTACCTGACTAGCCTTATTTCGACGAGTAGCGTGAGGTTGGAGGACGAATGGTAAATTAGGTAACGAGGAGGTGCGTTAGATTGGCTGATGAGTGTTAGATTGGAGGAGGAATGTTGATATAGGTGACGAGCGTTAGATTTGATGATGAGTATTAGATTGGGCGCTGAACGTTAGGTCAAATGAAGAGCATTAGGATGGATGATGAGCGTTAGATTAAATAAGGAGTATTAGGTTACATGAGTAGTGTTATGTTAGATAAGGAGCGTTAGGCCAGGTGAGCAATGTTAGCTTAGATAAGGAGCCGTTACGTTAAGTAGAGCAGCGTTAGATGACGAGTTTTGAGTTAGATGAGTCAACTTGGGTTAGATGAGGTGCGTTGGGTTAGATGAGGCGCGTTAAGTTAGATAAGCTGCGATACTTTAGATGCGGTGTGCTACGTTAGCTATGGTGCGTTGTTAGATCAGGTGCTGCACAGGTTTATTAGATTAGATGAGAATGGTAAGGTTACAGGATGTGCGGTAGGTTCGATGTAAGGGATAATTTGTACGACATGTTTTAAGACACACATCGAGTATTGGATGAATGACTAGCTTTTGCTAAGACGATATATGTTAGGGTAGACAGACGTTGACTTAGACAGAGTTCGCCGGGGTTAAAGTAACTGGCGTTAACTTAGAGCGAGTTCACACACCATTCATCAGAATGCATTCGTTCAAGCTGGTGGAAGCAGAGCATTTAGTTGATGGAAGCAGTTACGGCCAACGCCAAGAGAAAGGATGAAGCATGTCGGTTTTCCCGCAGCGCTGCATCATTCAAGTCCGGTAAACAAGTCCTATATACTGAATTTATCCTCTGTAGCATTCTCAGATCATGAACAAATCGATACATACCCTCTTCCGTCGTCACTGCAATAAGAAAAATCACTTCAATCCCGTATAACACTAAAAATGTTGTTAGAACACGGACGCCATCTTCGTTTTAATAAACCAGAGTTTGCTGTGTGTTCATTTCACTTTTATCGGTATGTCAGGCTATAAATATTCCATGAAGAAACAAACTGTTCCACTTGAAATCAGGCTATAAAATTCTGGGATACGAATGTCACTTCACACAAACCCAAAAGATGGCGTAAGACCATAACCTTCGGTGGAGCAAATTTTATCGCCGTCGTTTTTATGGCCAGCTAATCTTAGGTTTCTGGCATGGGTCACATCGAGGATAGCCCACCAGACTCCCTGCAAAAAAGCATGAACATACCTCAACTCTTTCTATCTGTTTCTGGGTGGAACGCATACTCCTTTTCATTTTTAATGACCAGGTAATCCTATTTTTTCCTTTTTTACATGGGTGATATCGTGGACAGCCCACCAGACTCCCCGCAAAAAATCATGAACCTAGATTATCTCTTTCTACCCGTTTTCGGGTGGAGAACAAATTTCATTGCAGTCATTTTTTATGGCCAGCTATGACCAGTTTTTTGGAATGGGCCACATCGAGAGCAACCCATCAGACTCCCTGCAAAAAATCATGAACATAGCTCAACCCTTTCGATCACTTATCGGGTGAACAGACAAATATACAAATGTATATACACAAATATATATAGTGTAGTTCGGTAGCAGCTTTTCTGCTATGCAAGTTTTTTGTTGAAGGCGACCGAGAGATTGGTATTGATTAAACATTTATTAAGTTTCTCCAGTTGACGAAAACAGTTTATACACTGATTATTGCTAGTGCTGTACAGTAGACCACCGATGGTATTATCGACGTTTCGATTACGCCTGTAATCATCATCAGGAGGTGATGGCGGTGCCGGAGGTGGTTGCGGCGG
>LQNS02276882.1:1930495-1947273 GCA_001587735.2 Parhyale hawaiensis
GTAGTGCTACTTTGAAGTGCGTAGTGTCTGGTACCTATTTAGCATACGAACAGGACACTTTGTAGTGCGTAGTGCTACTTCGTAGTGCTAGTGCCCTATTTAGCATACGGGCCAATATATAAACATGTATTTCATTTTACTGAAAACCGTGTTCATAATTTTTTTGGGGCATCGTAATCAGAAGACACCTTAAGGCAAGGAACGATCAGTAAACATGAATGAAGATAACATATATACATGATATAAATAACGCAAATAACTCCACAGAACAGAAATGAACGATAATATACGGTAAAACTTCTGACAAGTAATACCTCGAAAGCGTAGTGTGGCACTTCGAAGTTTGATAAAAAGCGAAGCAGCAGTAAAAAGTCTTTTTGCTTACGAACCTGTAGTACGACACTTCGCCGTGTAGTGCTATTCCGAAGTGCTTAGTGTGTTGTACCAATTTAGCATATGAACCACACACTGTGAAGTGCGTAGTGCTACTTCATAGTGCTAGAGGAGGATTTAGCATACGGGCCTATTTCTGTACACGCTCACTATGTGTTACAGCTATCCCGAAGATGCGCATAGCTTTGTTATTCAAAGCAAACGCTAGTTTAAACCCGTGACTAGCGCGAATCATGCCTAAAAATTTTCATGATTGTTATCTCTACTTTTCAGGAATTGCAGAAATTTCAACATGCATATAGTAACGAGAATCGCTAATAGGATATGTCATATCATGATCTAAGACATTGAATAATTTTAAAGAAATATGTATTACGTTTTGCTTTCAAATATTTGTTGTAGCTTTGTTATTGAGAACTGTATTTTTTTCCAAGTGCTGGGTTCTGTGGTTCTGAAACTACTTGATTTATGCTTTAAGGTTATATTAACAAAATTGTATTTAGGATGGCATAAAATGAAATAACATTTTACTATGCATTTGAGATAACGTATCATGAGCGATACTCTCACCACGAGAGCTGAGTTTCGTCCTAGCCATGAAAGTACTTCTAATGTTGGAAGCCATTTGGTAGTCAAGCAATCAATTTTAGTAAGCACATAGAGCGAGCAGTGAGGGGTATTACAACAAATATATTAAACAAAGCTTATCGCTAGAGTTAATCAGATACAGAAAGCCACTGAAAGTATCAGCACAACCTACATTGCATTGCGGCTCATTGTTTGGAAAAGTATACGCTCCCACCGGCTATACATATTGGTCAGTTTGTAGCCAGGGCCATTAGAAACTACATTTACCAGCGAATTAGCTGTTTTTTTTTTTTTGCTTCGGAGAGTGAAAGCGCGTTGCCTTGTTCTGACTTTCAAGCAGTCAGCATACATAAGAGAAAATTTCACTACTGCACTACTTGACCCGAGTACTTCATAAGCCGACAAAATATGTCATCAGTAGCCACACGTAGGCACCCAATGGTCTTCTGCTTAAAGTTCTACCAAAACGAGTTAATACTACATAGGGTAGCAGTAGCTACGAAACAGCTGCCTCTTCACCTCTTCAGAATCGTGACAAAAGTTCCTCACTAGCATGTTGCCCACCGCGTGGAGCTTCCGAATTTCTTTCTCCGTAACCTAGTCATCACGAAAAACATCAGTAATATTGTAGCCCGGGTAAGAGAAGCTATTTACATAAGTGAGCTCTTCACCGTTGAGATATGTGAGTTTATCGGCTGTTATTTTTTTTCCGGAGTTTAATCTGCATGGAGACTGTTTTGACAATATTACATTCAACACAGAGTTTGCTAGCTTTATTCTCGCAAATGGAAGGTCAGCTTGTTAAACAATTTTTCTGCACTAAATCTAGTTTTCACGTCTACGTACTTACATGGGCGCAATGCGACACAGATTGTGCAGTTTTTTTTTTGTGTGTGTGCCACAGTTCATTTCTACGCGGTCTGCCTTCATCGTTTCAGATATTGTATGAAGCCTGCTAGCTGTGTGGAGCTCGCGGACCTACCCTGCTTACACACGACGTAATATCAACGTTGTGAGCTGCGCCTCGACGTGCTATGCACGTTAATTTCTGGACTCCAGATAACTTTCTTAGCACGTCGTATCACAACGTGCTAACAACATGCTGGGCACGTCCTTAGCACCTTGTGCTGGATGGTCTCTTAGCACGTTGTGGTACAACGTGCTGGACACGTCCCTAGCACGTTATGAAGCGGCATAGTTGTGAGGGTTGTCAAAACGTTATCTGGAGTGCACATATCAATGTGTATTGCACGTTGATATGTGTACGAACGACCTGATATCTACGTAGAATCAACGTCAAATTGCTAGCTGGGTTATCATTCCTTACCGGAACACTTTTTCTTGCTGTTATGGGTACGGTGCCGAAAACACGGCGCCCACTCAATTACTATTATTATTATTATTAAAACTTCACGCACGGGCCACCACGGACAGGTAGCACAACCCAAATGAAGCATATTGCAACACCGGGAAGCCCGAAACGCTGCTAAAGGAAACCCGTAAAAAAAATCATTAGCAGCTGTCTTAAACGCCTGCAGGACAACACGACTGAAAGCCGATGCCAGCAAAGAATTCCAAACCTCAACAGACCAGGGCACGAAGCACTGGCTAAACTGATTATTTCGACATTTTACCTCCTCCAGCATGAAAGTGTTCGCACTGACCGCAGCACGTGTTTCTCTCCTAAACACCTTAAGTGCAGGACAAACGAATACAACCAATGCCTCTCGTTGTTGTGCTCCTTATAAAACATGCAGAGCTCGGCAATTCTTCTCCTATGGGACAGGTTCACTAAATCATTAGCCGCGCACAGCCTACTGGCTGAACTAACAAGTCGGTCCAACAGACGCAAGTGACTGTCAGCAGCTGAAGCCCAAATCGGTGAACAATACTCCAACACAGGTAGCAAATAAGCATAAAAGCATCTGCGGGCAACCTCACTGTAACCAAACACAGAATTCACCTTACGCAAAAGCCCAATTTGCTGGAAGCAGGTGACACCAGTCGCCTAATATGCGGCTCAAAGGTAAGCTCTTCATCAAAATCAACACCAAGAATCTCCAAGGAGCCAGACTCCTGAAGCAAGGTGTCAGTTATCTCCAGATGTGGATGCTGCGGAACAAGGGTTCGAGATCGACTGACAATCATCGATTTGGTCTCACTGGCACTCAGCTTCATACTCCAGGCCGAACACCAGGCACTAATGCGGGACAAAGCCCTATTCAGAGACTGGGCGATAGCATTACCCATGCGTGGTGTGGGTATGACTGCTATCAAAGTTGAATCATCGGCATAGTTGATCTTTGTGTTTTCCAGCGAAGAGAACATACCACTAGTATGCAGAACGAACAACAACAATAGCAAGTTGTATGTCTGACAAGAGCTTGCATAGTCCCGTTTTTGTGGGCACATCAAATTCATTGACAGTTTTCTCCAGAAAACCATTCAGACACACCTGTAAGCAAGAACAATGTTATTGAGAACAGCCACTGAACATATCCGCTATTGTCATATTTTCGTGATAACTGAACTATTGTGATTGCACTTATGCTAACGTTACAATCGAGAGGCAAATGGTCAGATACAGGCGAGTACTTTAGTGTCTTACCGTTACTAATTCTATCCTGGATTGGTTCAAGTTTTTGAATTCTATTTCGATAATAAAAACTATACTGCCGTAATATCAGTGAGGAGTTGTGGTGATCGACAGTCAACACTCTTCAAGCAGCACAACAACGGGATACAAAATACCAATAATCCAGAAAAGGGTCGCTTTAGAATCCAAAAGGGTGGCAATACCGTAAGCGTGCAATGTTTCGGTTACGAAAGGATCCCAGCACGCTGGGGCGCAGTCAGGCCGAAACGGTGGCGGAGCTGGTCCTACATAACCCCGAAACCCCCAAAACGACGCTGAAAACACCCGGTGGGTGGGTAGGTAGCTTGGCTCCTGCAGTCTTTCTTCGGTACTCTATACTGTGCTCTCTACCCTGCTGTGGATAATCAGTCAACATCAGGGACTCCTTGGAAACCTGCCGCTGCTGTGTAAGCAGGCTGCTTCTATCATAAACGATCTTTGCCTCAGCTGTGTCCCACGTACGCTCCCAGAGAACATGGTCCCGTGAACGCCGCCAAGGTCGAAAAGCAGCCTGTTTTGACTCACAAGCTAGTCTGCACTTATCTTCACAGTAATGTTTCTCTCGTGACTCCACAAGAATGCTTCTCTTTCGAACCAACCTATTCAAAACTGGAACAGTCCAGTCACTGAGCTCAGAGATAGGGTCAGAACAGCACTCTTGACCGTTTTCTGTACCTAACTTAACCCTAGCTCTAAGCTGTGTTCTGTACTATTGTACCATCTCCATATTTGTACTAAATCAAACTCATTGATTGATTAAAATATACGCGTTTTAGCCTGGACTGAGGAAGAACGAAAAGCATTAGATATAAAATTCTCCATTCGTCATTTCTGTAGTGCATGGAGAATTGAACTCTCAGTTGATGACGCCGCTGCATCCATTGCCCATCGGACTTGTTGTCAAAGAATGACGGCCTCAAGGTAGCTGATTTGAGCCGCTATAAGCCATCTGCTTTGACTGCCTTAATCAGTGCAATATTTGAAATTAACTTTCATTTTGCGAATGCGAGAGTAGTACATTCTGTAGGACAAACGTTTCTGTTTGATCAATATCGCGAAAATCGCAATGTTGATCTGACTAATTGTGCAATACAGATCTTCATTTAAATGAAATAAACCGATAGCTAGAGCTGTTGCGGCGACATCAGCATGTACATGTGAGGTCTTTAGGTAATAGTTTACTCACTGAATGCATTAGTTACGCAGACGGCTGGAAACAGTTGAACAGAAAGGGCATCTTGTTGCCACATGCACACCATACGTTTTCTACAAAAGGAAGAGAGAGAGAATGAGAGGTGCTGCCGAGCAGTTTTAGTCGAATTAGTTACTTCGCTACATTCTGAGTTAGATGCTACATTTTTCGTACTCTAATGTGGCCAAATGTCTGTTTTAATTTCATACAGAAGGTACGGCGTTGATGCTCTGTCCACACGGTTAGCAGGCGAGCGATGATATCCGACGCAGATGAAATATGGCCCACAACCGATGACGAATTGGCCGATTGAACAGCAGGTCTCCGCTGTGCTACAAAGCAACTCGGCCAAAAGACATCGGCATTGCATGCTCGTAAATTTTGCCGAAATTCCAGTGCAGTTACGAGAAGCACCTGTGATGATATTCTCGCAAAAAAGGTAAAACCTGGCTGTTTCATTTCACGTAAAGTAAATTCAAAATCAAGTACCTAACTGTCATGCCTTTCCTGGCGGCAACATCTCGGGATCCGGAGCTTCCGGCTATAAGCTCTCTTTCAAGTAGACGCCGTGAAGAAATGTTCAACATGTTTTATTAAGTGCATAAAAGAATTCGAGCTAATTGACCCCATAAATCATTTGAACCCATGGCGATTCTCTTCGACGGACATAAGGTCAGCATGAGTTAGACTATGTTAAATTGTTTGGCTTTTTTAAATGTGGAATTTTCCATGTCACATTAGAATAATTTTTGCATGTATTCACTTAGAAAACAGTTCCTCAGCGTTCAATGTTCCGTAACGCCTTGCTGCTCTCGATATCGTCCTGTAGCGACCCCATCCCACAGCACTTTTAACCCTTCCGGGGTAAAGTAATACGATTCGTGCAAGGCAGTGGACGTTTTACTTTATATACAGTGTTGACGTTCTTTGCTCGGGAAGTGACTGTACTAAACTAAACTTCTGGTAACCGTGCATAGCTCTGAGCTTTAAATTTCTGTTGTTTAATGACAAATTTGAATTCATTAGCCATTAAAATTCTGCTTCGTGTGCTGCTGATGAATTCAGGTTCACAGCTGCATTTCTTAGCACTTTCCATCATTGCCGCCCCAAGCAACAAATATTATTAACAATCCTTAATAAAACAGCGGCTTGAGGTCGGTATGAATGTAATAAGACCAGATTTAGTTAGATTCTTCACTGACGATCCTTGTGAGGTACCTAATTTCTATCTTTTGTAGATAGTGTAAAAACAGACCTGTTTCTTCATAAGTCCCATCCTGAATTTATTACTGAGCCAGACCTAACTTATGGTCTACTGAGAAAAAACAAAAAAGTAATATAAACTTAGCCAGTGGAAATAGATCAGTCCAGTCGCACACGTAAAAAAAAGCTCACTTTTTGGTTCTTTGATTTTGCAATTTGCCATTACAGATTCTAAGTACTGTATTTGCAATTCGGTTCTTATTGCCAGGGTGCAGAGTATGGGAGAAGACTCTCGAATCTTAAGAGCAGATTAGCTCTTTATCTATCTCTTACTACCATTCCTGGTGTTACTGTTTGCCCAATATTAAGCTACCAGTGACCCCTGCGTGAAAAAATTCTCCCAATAATCGATACGTTTGCCTAATGCCTATAGGCCGATGCAGAATCTCCTCTTCTCTTATTTGCTTCTTACATTCTTTATTGATCCTTTGTCGTGCTTTCATCCTTAGGTCTGCTATATATTGACAGGCAGAAGTAACATCTTAAATAAAACACTAAAACAAACTTAAACAAAATGGCAGCTTATATACAATGGGTTCGCTCCGTTGCAATGATACCGTTGATACCGTCTTTCCACCTCAAATATTTGTTTCATTTGAAGTGTTCAAGGAGGTTCCCTTAAACTGGCTGAGTGGCTTATCGAATCGGAGAGCGGCATCGCCTCACGCAGCCTATATAGGAAGGAGTCCTGAGCTCAAATATTTATAGCCATTAACCTAAGGAGCTTCTAATGGGAGGAGCAAACCCAAGCACTCTCTGGGCGAGTAAACACTTGGCTTTGTTACGTGATCGAAGCTGGCGTTTGGAGTCCTTAAAATGGCTGAAGTGGTAGTGGTCAGCACATGTAATTAAGGAGAATACAGACAGGCAGTTCTTCAATATTTTTGCAGAGACAATCGTGTTTGAAGATTTATGTCCCAGTGCTCACCCTGTTACTTTCATCATCAGATGGTATACAGGATACAAGTTTCCTTTACATGCTTCCATCCGCTCGGAATCTCGTCGATGGTTAATGACTATAAAAATTTTAGCTCAGGACTCCTTCCTATATGGGCTGCATGAGGCAATGCCGCTCTCCGATTGGATAAGCCACTCAGCCAGTTTAAGGGAAAAATTTACTAGCAACGCTCCCGTATGAAAAATAGAGAGGGTGCGCTCCTCTCTATTAGAACCTTCTTGCATTAACCAACGACGAAATTCCGAGCGGATGGAAGTATGTAAAGGAAACTTGTATCCTGTTTACTATCTGATGATGATAGTAACAGAGTGAGCACTGGGATATAAATCTTCAGACACGATTGTCTTTGCAAAAATATTGAAAAACTGCCTGTCAGTATCTTCCTTAATTATATGCGCTGACAACTGCCACTTCAGCCACTTTAATGACTCCAAACACTAGCTTCGATCACGTGGTCAAGCCATGTGAGTGCCTATCACTCGCCCAGAGAGTGCTTGGGATTGCTCCTCCCATTAGGAGCTCCTTGGAAGTGCTCAAATGTTGACCTATGGAGAGAAAACTGATTCGTCAGAGGAAAACAGTAAGCTAGAAGAAATAATTGTCTACTGCCCGTGAAAAATCATGTTTCGCCGGTTTCGTTGACAATTGCATCAAAGTGGGAGGAATAGCTCATGCAACGTGAATTCTTTTAGCTTAATGTTTTATTTTTGAATTGGAGGAGTGATGAAAATAGTAAAAAAAAAGGCATCGGGAGAACCCAATTTTCATTGTCCTATAATATAAAATGAAGCGTTTATACACTTAAAATATTATTTTCTCATCAATATAATTGATTATTTTTCTGTCTATGTCTCTCACAAAATCCAGCTAGCGCCGTTCAGTTATTTTTTTCTCATATTTGTTGAGTCATTCTTCAACATTAAAGTCTTTTCTGGATTATCTTGGAGTTCGTTTTCAAGGCGTACTTCTTTTTACTCTGCTTTATTTTCTTCGGCAACAGTATATAATTAAAACCTTCCATTATTTCTTCCGTATCACTTTCCAATACACCACTTTGATAATTTTTTCATGATTATTTATTCTCAACAATTTTTCAATGGATTACTATGATAATTCTTTTCTATGTCGGTGTCTGTCTTAATAATTTATTTCAAAGTGTTCTCAAGGTTATCAACGGTCATAACTTTGCTAAAACAAACCGTATAAATAAGCATTAGTCCAAAATATAACACTTTTTTCTCTAAGAATTTCGTCGGGACATACATTTGGTTAAAATTTATTTGATAGTTTCCTTCGGATGCGTGTTTCTCATTATTTACCCAATAATGTTGTATGGCCGCTGATACGTGTCATTACAAAATGATTTGAATTCGTCATAGTTCATATTTAAAAATAATAATCCTGATAAATGTTTTGAAAATCTTTGGCAGACAGTTCAAATAGAATTAGCAGATTAGCGCTTGCTTGAAAGCTCTGACGGGGCAATAAGTCATAAATGTCCAAAATAAGAAAAAAGTGCTATTGCTGTATCGCCGTCTGCAGAAAAATTCTGTGCACATTTCTGATTTGTTATATCATTAAAAATCATCAAAATTTACAATTTAGCATTTATGTCTTGAGGATCTGGTATGGTAACATCATCATCATCAAAAAAGTGCGCAGTGGTTTTTACCTCTATTTTAAATGGAAACTGTTTAGAAAATTCATTAATTTTCATGAAGAAGTCGCTCCATTTGCAGCCAGCACTGGACCGTCGCTCTAAAGCACAGCTCGTACAATTATTAGACTTTAGTGTGGCGTTTTAGTAGGGCAACCTCAGGGGTCTACTGTGCAAGTTAGTCATTTGGTGTGTGTTTTAGGTACCGTCAAGCATCCGTAATTTTGTTTCTGAGCGCACGCACTCCTTTTGACGCACTCTAGTTCAAGTTGTGTGCGATTGGGTCAGCCACATGGGTTTATTATTCACGTTGAAGTCGGTTGGTGTAGGTGATAGGGTTTTGTCAATCATTCGTGATTTTGTTTCTGAGCGAAGGCAGAGTGTGTCCATAAATGGTTGTTTCGGGGCTTCAGTAACTCTTCAGGAAGCCTGCCTCACCTACCTCGTCGGAAATAATGGTTGTGATTATGGTAGAACATAGTGGTCTCTGAGAGATTAAGGTCGAGTTTGGATTATGAAACAATATGGTAGATATGTCGACCGAAACATAACGTTGATTTTAATATATTTAGGTCGATATTGGTAGAGGCAATATTGGTTGTTTAAGGTTTGTCAGGAAACGAAGGCCGATGGTAGAACATGGATGTTAGTATACTATATTTGGTAGAGCATATGCTAGAGCATAACCATAGTAGGTTATCAACGGATTTCCGTTGGTACGATTATGGGTGGAATTATTTGGGGAAGAATGTGTATGGATTGCAATGGATTATAATAATATGGCTAGAATTCTCAACATACTCGACCAAAATAATATTGCATGACTATAGGTTTGAAGGCGAAATATCTGAAAATTCATATTATAGTGCACAAAATTGTGCACATTTTCATTTGTTTCTTTCATGTCGATGAATTACGATAAAATCGCACGGTATGCATGGACGCTAACCGCCTTGACATTATTTTTCTCTATTGTTTCTAGATTTTCCACGCTTAGCCACTTAAGCGTAGTTACCCATCATCCACATATGTATGTTGTATCCCTTGTTAAATTGTATTGCAATCTCTGATCAAATATTGCTATCTATTTTATGTCCATTCAGTTTATATCTATAAAGTTGCACCAAAAAATCATTCCCATTAGCTTTATGTGGAAGGATGTTGAGTTCCATGGTATATTTAGCCTTGCGTACCCAAACAACAGGTACGGCCAAAGTTCATCAATCTATTTGTTACTTCCTGTAAACTGTGTAGTGTAGCTCTATACCAGCTTAGTGTTAAAGAAGTTGTATATAAACGTGCGTTAACTGCACAGACTGGTTCAAGCTCTTGCTGCAGCATCGTTCTGAAATTTAGAGCCTTCGACCATTTTGAGCTGCAGGCATAACACGCACGTATGAATTAAACTATGTATATTTTTTGTATAAGCAGCTAATCATCAGTAAACAAAGCAGGCATCCAGCGCATAATACGTCAACAGCAGAAAAAGTTTATCTTGGTAGAATATATGTACGTAGTTGCATCATTCGCTCAACACAGTCGTTTTGGTCTTGAATGGTGTTTCTTACGGATTACTTTGGTAGATCATAGTTGTTCAGCTAAAACCTTAATGGCTGTAATTGGGTATATATGGTTGGGAATTATAGTTGGCAATATGGTCAAAGGTTGTGACATATCTCTACCATAATGTTCCCCATAAGTGGTTGAATTTGGTGAAATTTCGATAATAAACAACAAAATATCTCGACAATAATCATAGTTGTTCTACGATAATCACAACTATTGTTTCCGACTGGCTATTGCCCTTTGTTCTGTACGCGAGAGACCCAATTTCTTAGGAATCAATCCATGACTTTTTGGGTTATCTTGGTGACAGACTCGACAAGCACATAACCTTCTCGGCGGAGGTTATGATAATAGTTGCAGTAGCTCGAACCAGATGCCTTGAGTCTGTCATGCAAGGGAAGCAGTGGTGGCATCAACGCACAGATCAGTTCTCGATACATCGCAAATATGTGAAACAAAAAAAAATCGAATTGTCTTTCGTTCTTGCGTTCTTAAAACACGTATTTCTTGACGAATCAGTTAGGTTTATTAGGTACACACACGGAGATCGTTCAACTGCATGGAACATAACTTAGCACCGGGGTAAAGTTAGATACAGAAAACGGTTTAGAGTATCAGCCCAGGCTACACTACAATCCTGCTGAATTTTTGGCCCCTGTTTGGAAACAATTGGCTGCCACCAGTTATACTTAAATACGTATCGAACAGTTTGCCGCCATGGCCATTGCGAATGACATTTTCTAGCAAATTAATTGATTTTTCTATTTTGATTTTGAGACTGAAACCGCATTTCCTTGTTCTGACATGCAATCAGTCATAGACTTATCAGCAAATATCGCACTCGCACTATCTGACCTCTGCATATTCATCAGCCAGCGAAATATGTCATTATAGGCTACACATAGGAATCCAATTGTCTTCCACATGAAGTTCGACCAAAGCGAGCTTCAATACATGGGGTAACAGTGCCTACAAAACAATTGAAATTGAACTCTTCAGATCAGCGACCAAATTCCCTCACAAGCTCGTCGCTCACCGCTTGGAGCTTCCATGTGACTTTCTTCATAATCAGATTGTCACGAAACCGTCAGCGATTTTGTGACCCAGGAAAGAAAAGCTGTTTACATAAGTAAGCTTTACGCCACTGATAGACGTGACTCTTACGACAGGAAGGTTTCTTTTCCTAGGTTTGCTGTACATACACAGAATTTTGATAGTATTATAAGTAATACAGAGTTAGTTAGCTCCGTCCTCACAGATTGTAAGTAGTGTTTGGAGTCCGCAGGAATGGGCAGAGGCAAAGACCATGTCATCAGCACTGCTGAACGCATTTACTGTATTATCCTTAATAAGTCATGCTACTCCAGCTGCGTTCTGTTGGGTGTGGATATTGCCAATGAATATGTTAAAGAGAAGCGGGGAGAGTAACCCATCCTTCCTTATGTCATTAGTCACTACGAACGCAGATGATGTTGCTGTTCCCCATTTCGTAAAGCACTTCCGAGTTGGACAAAGTTAAAGGCATAGACCACACCATACATTGACGGGACGCTGAAATCGGGCCTCCCGCAATTGGGCCTGGAGGCCGATTTACGCCTGTGTTAATAAAATAGGTTCTAACCTCAAACACAAGATTAATTTCTCCGTCGTACCATAAGGAATGCATTGCACAGCAGGGAATGTAAATTCACAATCATATATCTTTGGTAGGCGATATATATCATATCTTCTGACACCAAGAATAATTGAATATTCTTCATAATTTCTAGGAATACCAAAATTTCAAAGAAAAAATTGGCTCATGGATACTATACGTAATGTACTTTAATATCACATTCAGTTGAGTTTTCTCAATGATGGATTTGAAGCAATAACCTCAAAACTTGATGTATGTATGTAGAGCTTTCGGTAGATCTCATCCCAATAGCTGTAACAAAAGGGAGGTTAAGAAAAGACCAGTAATGTTGAAAAAATGAATGAAACCCACAGTAATACTGCATTGGTAGCAGTGAACTAAACAAACATATTGAGCTATGAGGTAAAGATACCAAGAGAGCCGGTAAATGATATTGCAAACCTTCATTACTGGAACCATCTAAAGCTGCACATCATGACTGTCAATATTGTTTCACATAACTGCCTATGTATATAACACCATTTCGTGGTTGCCTTCGTTGAATCACTTCATGGTTTCCTATATTGCATCACTATTTGGTTGCTTGTGTTTAAATCACTGCGTGGGTGCCTAGATTACACCGCTTCATGGACGCTCACTTTATATCACTTCACGGGTGCCTACGTTACATCACTTCAAGGGTGCCTACGTTACATCACTTCATGATTGCCAACATTATATTATTTAATGGATGACTAGGTTTTATCACTTCATGGTTGCCTAAGTTAAATCTCATCTCAGTCAACCCACTTGACTACCTAAAAAAATAATTATTTTTAATATTATCACTACGACTCGACTGTTTCTGTCTCTTATTTGGTGAAGAAACAAAATTCACCACCGTCATTTTTTTATGGCCAGCTAATTATAGTTTCTTTTGCATTGGTCACATCTAGGTCAACCCACCGCCTCCCTGCAAAAAAAAATATTAACTTGGCTCAACTCCTCTTACTACTCTTTGGGTTGCCGCTAAGCGCGTATAACATATAATTTTAGTTAACTACTCCATTAGATGTTTACTTGGCATTCCGTTACAAATCGACCATACTACATATTTTAGAAGCTTCTGTTCTACAACATGAGACTATTAATTTTACTAAATATTGGGAAATATTTTTGCTCTACTGCAAATACCGAAGGATGTCATAAACAGTTACTCTACGTAGCTAACTACATTTCAAGCCCTAATATTTATTATTTATGTGAATTTGTTGCATGTGAAAGCTTCAGAAGTACTCATGTAGATACAGGCTTGCCAGTCATTACTGAATGTAACAGAATTAAGTCAAATAACCTAAACAAAGTATGAAAAAAGTAATGGGAGAACATATAAAAATGAGTCTGCTGCTCCGTGCAGTCAGGCCTAATTGCGGGACTGAAATCTGCCTCAGGGGCCAGTGTCTCGTCTATGCATAGCGTGGTCTATGGTAAAGGTAAAGTCAACTTGGCCGCACACTCGACTGGGAAATCCACACGCACTGGTTCGTGCTGGTTGAATATATAAGCCAACACGGGTAATGCAGCTTCAGCATTTAGAAAACAAAGATCCATGGGAAATCCAGTCAATGAAATAATTTATCACCTGCCTGAGAGTAAATACAGTCATTTCCGTACTATGCTGAGCTGTGAAACCAAATGGGTCGTTTGCAGTTACCTGAATGGTGACATGCGTTTTCTAGTTCTATACTATTTACAAAAATGAAGTAGCTACAGCTATGGGCGATAAAAATAATATTGCTGCTGTCTGTCATACCCTTAAACTTCACTTTTAACTGTAAAATAGTATGGGTGACGTTATGAGTTATGACCCTCAATAAGTTATCCGGGAGAAAACCCAAAGTAAGACTCCTGGTTAATAAAATTGCAAGGAGCGTTACTAACCAGGGCTGCTACATTAATATGCTGCGCAGGGATATGACCCGCACCTTAAGCTTTGCTATTATTTAGCTTTTTAAAGTGCTTGGCGAACCTCGTCTTCCGACACGGTGTATTGTTCACCAGGTGGAGCCTGATTGTCAAGTGCAAAGCAGTTCATGACACCATCATAACAAAGTCTGCAAAGTTCGGCTCTGTTACTTTCTCCGGTGATTCCATTCACTGATAGGGAAATAATGTGAGCTTTCAGCTTTAGTTTTTCATTTTTTTCTGGAAATCAATGGATTAACTTTGAGTTCCCATTGTAGACAATTTTTCTGCTCCAATCTCGTTTTCACGCGTATGCACTGGCTTAGGCACAATGCGCTGCAGCTTGTGCAGCTGAATTTTCGTTTGTCAGTGTTCACCTGCAAGCGTCTGCTTGCTCCGTTCTAGGAATTATACGCTGGCCTTGTCATTCCATCCGGGGATATTTTTTTTTCTCTTAACTAGAGTATGATGACGACTCGCAGATGCACACTGATACAAATATATCATACAGAGTAATAACGCAATGCACACAAAACATTTTGAATACGTCACTAATGCGGGCAACATGACGCCTACTCTGCATATCTACTACTTGCGATGTCCTAAGGGGCGCAGCATTGCTGATACGACGGCTACAGCAAACGCGATCGCAGAAACAATCTGCGTTCATCACAGAGACGAGGCAGCCGTGTTTTTCTTTTCGTTCTACAGTATTGTGCCAGGCTCAGGACTAGCACGAGGAACCGGTGAAGTATCCTTTTGTCTCAAATTCTGCGGGCACCATTGCCCTGTAGAATGCTTTGCACAGATTTGAGCTGCAACTGAGTCACTCATTCACAGACAGCCGAGGATTGGTATCCTTCAAACTGAAATGTTTGCTCTTCATTTACTGCCGATTAAATATTTTCCACAGCTCAGGTAAAAAAATGCTTTTCCCCAGCCTAAATATTTTCCCAAAATGTGAGAGCTCAGGCAAAAAAAAAATCTCTCCAGCTATGCTTATTACCAGTCACAAATTCGGGTAAGCAGGAGAAGAAAACAACCACAATATGCTGTTATGAATGACATCACTTTCTGATACTTTGCTTTAATTAATAAAGAAATATAAGTATCAACTTTTCCGTCCAACAGCATTTTTCGTGCAATGTACCAAATGAGAAAGCAAATAAGTGTACAAATAGGGCAAAGAGAGCTGGTTGGGCGAGGAAATAGATTACTGCTCGACGCTAACAAAAGTCGCAGTTCGTGTTGTTCCATTATGTCTGTGTTCTATAAATTCGAAATCTTTGAAATTCAATCACTGATAATTATGCTCTGATAGTCGACTGGACTAACGTATTAGTACAGTACTTCCTCCCACAAATTGTTATAAATTCGTAAAAATTGAGGCGACAACGGCTGTGATATCGAGGTATACACCAATAGCTCTCATAAGCTACTCATCACAATAGGAAGATTACATTTCAAACCCCGTGATTCACTTTCTTCTAGTGATTAAGACAAATGCAGTCTGTGACTGTTCAATGCGATTCTGGGGCTTAGGTTTGAGATTGGAGACAAGGATTTTTGCATTCGTATGGTTGCAAAAGCTTCAGGTTTATCCGGAAATAAATTGGAACTATTTCTTGGACAGAGATGCTTAACGCGACATCATCATAGCTACATTAGTCAAGCCGACAAAATAAGGGTGGAATTTACAAAGTTACTGTTTTCATCCGCAAATTCCTATATTCTACGCGCTAAAATGAATGTAAAACATTGTTATTTGTGTTTTTCAGTTGCTCAAAATGTGATTACAAATAATTTGTTGGTGTACGAGCACTTATATCCCCCATATTAGCATTCCTGTTTGTATGTAAATACAACTTTGATTTAATTTCTCAACATGGGGATGCTGCTTTAATTTACCCTTTTTTTTGGTGGCCACAGGAAATGAGGCCAACCTGTATTCGATCCCTTTATTTTTATGGCCTAGGACCCGACTAAATAAGTAATCAAAGAGATCAACAGACAAACGCGCATTAGTTTTATCGTAATGTTTGATTACAGTAGCGCTGAGCCTAAGTTATCACTTACGTTGTCAATCTTTAGACCTTAGTCGGACATTGAGCAGGGTGCTTTTATGCTTGAATCAGTGAAATGGGTCATGAAATCACATTGAGCCATCGAGTGGCAACAAAGCCTCCCCTCTCTTTATTTAGCGAACAATTCACCTCGAGCCGCATTACCACCTGCATAATTCAAGATCAACAATAATTAAGGTCGTTTTTCTGAACAGCGTTCGTTTACGTTTGGGAAGGGTCTCGGCTTTGGATTGATATAGGAGCTGAAAAGAGGAGGGAGCGCTAGTAGAGCAACTGTTGATCGTGAAAATGAAGCTCATGCCATGCATGAGTGTTAATTTCAGTGCATGAATGTTTGGAACATATATTAACTTGTCATTTACAACTGTACAAACCTCCTTAAAAATTAAATTCTATTACCTGAAATTGAGTTCTTGGTTGTACATTTGGGCGAGTTACAATTCAATTTGAGCGTTGTCACTATATTTCTCTAGTTCATTGCGTGTTGAGGAAGTTAAAAATGCGCTTTGTATTCATTTCTAATAATTTTTTTTTTTTTAAGTAGTATATCAGAGCACTAAAAAGCAACGTTTCGATGTGGCGGACATCATCATTAGGCTACTTATAAAATCTGAAATACACAAACACCAGTAGATTAGACTAGAACGAAGTTGTAAACATAAGACTATCTGCTAATATCTCATATATTTTGTACACATGACTAGATACTGTTTGATAAAGTATGAAAGTTCAGGATCAGCCTCATAACACTGCACTCTTCACCAACTGTCCGTCATGAAATGGCGGCTACCACCGGAGCAATCCCGTCCGTCACTCTAGGTTCCAACAATGTGCATACGTGGATTCCTATTGAACAACTTGA
>LQNS02276882.1:1947683-1961885 GCA_001587735.2 Parhyale hawaiensis
AACAAACAAACGGATGGACATATCTTCACCAAAAGTTAATCATCTATTCCTCCCAACATACCTAACAATCCCTGTAAATTTCATCCAAATCGGTTCATAACTTTTTGAGTTATCCTGGTGACAGACAAACAGACAAACAAACAAACAGACAGACAGACATACAGACAGACAGACAGACAAACACGACGAAAACATAACCTCCTTGGCGGAGGTAATAAGTGTGTACGATTGACTTGAGAGCTCTTCATCAGTTTTATAATTTGGATGTATTTTGTTTTCGTAGTAAATGTTGATAGTTTGCTCAGAAATTTTTCGAGCGTCGGAGGAATTTGAAATACGGTTATTTAAGAAGTGACTAATTTTCTGATCTATCAAAGAGTTTGGAAAGTGGTTATTGATAAGAAGTTTTTTGATTCGTAAGACTTCACAGTGCAGTGCTTCCCATGAATTACAGATTTCAAATGCTCGATTCAGGTAAGTATTCATAAGTCCTTCTTTGTATCGCATAGGGGCGTCGGAATCGAAATGCAGAGTCTCTCTAGAAATAGCGGATTTGGTCTGAATGGAAGTTGGGAAACGGTCGTTGCACGATTCGAACACTACGTCCAAGAATGGTAATTTATTATTGTCATTTAGTTCAAACGTGAAATTTAGCACTGACAATTCTTCAAAATTGGACTTCAGTAGTTTTAATTGGGCACGATTACCAACTTCTAAAAAGAGAATCAGGTTTTGCATTCCCTCTCTCCTCGAGATAAACCATTTGCGAAGTGTATGCACAGGCATCATATTTTATGTAAGAAATCAAAATTCCGTCACACAATTGGACAGAACATGCGTGCATATTTTGCAAAATCACAACCCTACTCATGGCAATGGTGAAAATGTTTCAACGGTTATTTATGATTCTGCTTGCCACGTGATTAGAGTTGCTAGCTATCGTTATTTAGCTGAAACTACAAGAATTGACATCCTGAGAGCTAGTGTCTCAAAGTATCGTATCGTTTTCTTCATAAATAGAGAAAAAAGTCTTCGAAGTTGTGAGCGATTTTTTTTTCTTTTAAGTCATTATTTGGCCCCGTGGCTGACTTGGTGAACAGGTAAAAATTGATGCAACGGCCGTTCCAGATGCAACAGCTGTCGTCTACAACGTACAAAAATTATATCATAAGAAACTAAAACTGCTATTTTAGTTCTACAGCGGCTATATTACTCTAGGGAAAATGCTGAATATTATATATCATTTACTTATTAATGATTTGGATATGTATTGATCTTATTTAGAAATCCGTCCTTAACTTTTTGGCAAATGTTACAAAGAAAAGAAGGGGGAGATAAACAAACAAACGGTCGGACGGATCTTCACCAAACGATAATCACCGAACAGTCCCTGTGAATTTCATAAAGATTCGTCGTACCGTTTTGAGTTATCTCGTGATAGATCAAATAACAGACCAACACAATAACAGACAATGTCGGCAAGAAAACATCCATGGCGGAAGTACTTGCAATAGAACTGCTCAAAGCGAGACTCCCAAAACAGAGAAAACCCAAAACAGGATAAACTCCCAAAAGAGACCCCCCCAAACGAGTAAATGGCGAGAAATTTACAATGTATTTAGCGCCATCTGTCGTGACTTGCGGTAATTGCCGAAGTCATGTTGAATGACCAGCTAAGAGGTAGAGTAAAACTTGACTGATAGTTTTCGTATGTTCAACCGTGCAACTTCACGACTTGCTATGGCGTTTGCCAGAGAAATTTGGAAACAGTCATGCTGTAGGATTTTTCATCTGGAAACACATTTTCCCCAAAACTGAGGCATAGTACCTATATACAGTTTTGGATTTCTCCTGTACGAGCGTGGGGTTAATAAATTTTCTCTCGGCTTGTACAGATATTGTTCTAAGTTACAAGACATTAAGTCCTACAATATTGAAACGTCAGGAAATATTTGTCCAGGACATTTTGAAGTATGAAGCTAAAAATAAAACAGTTAGCCTACCAATGTCCTACCGATGTATGCAAGTCATTGAAAGCGACCCCAATATTATTTCAACGACAGCAATAGTGCAATCTATGACAATCTCAGGAATGGCAGTTGTGGAGAGACGCACTAACCAGGGGCATAAAATCGTTCATAGCTATAGCAAAACGTTAAGTGCAAATTCGATAAGTCTTCGCCATTATACAAAGTCCAGGAAAAAGCTGGTTCAACAGGAGACTGAGAAGTACTCGCGGAAACAACTACCAAGTGTGGACGAAGCTACGTTACTCCTGTTGACGCAGTTCGACCCTAACGTGTTTTAACTGCTAGATTTCTCCAGTACTCAAACCATGGAAAAACCATGATGTCTGTGAATCTAGCCTTAGCCTTTCTGTCATCCATGGCAACCGCACTGGGCACCGGCCGTACGCTGTGGTTTGCAGTTGTCGATCGAGCCTGTGGTCTATAGAGACGCCTAAAGCCCAGTACACACTGGGGGCTGTGCAGTGCTTGGCCAAGAGCACGTTAGGCCGTTCTTTGAGATTCGCCCGAACTTCTTAGCACTTCGTTAGGAACTTTTGACGGCTGTTAGAAATAGCGGATGATTGTTACCGGTTTTATTAATGTGTATGCAATCAGTAACCCACACGGGAGCCAAACACTTGATAAATGTTTCAGAAAGCAGCCGATAAAACTTATCACGGGCACTGTGCGTGCTGTGGCCCGATTGATAGGTACCAGTTCGCTACTCTCATGTAGAATCGCGACACTATTGGCTGTAGGGCTAGAAAGTAATCTCGACGAAGTTGGAAATTAGTTGGAGACCGCTATCTCCTCATCGAACTGGAATCAGTCGGGTCATTTTACTCTGTGTGACTGTGAATGGTTTTTATTATTGTTTGCCCTAATCGCTCAGAAAATAAAAATGACTTTTATACATATTTCGTATTTATTCATGAGCTTTTGTTTTTGGAAAGTTTTTCAAAATCCAAAAATTAAGGTAAAAGACGATATCGCGGTAAAAAGCCCAAGATGAAGATGCCCTCGCGCTTGGCCACGCGGTGCACAGCCCTCAATGTGAACTATGCTCGGATAATCTGTAGTCGAGTGCAACCGCATGTTCCTCTGGGCCCCAGTGAGAATTTATTTATAGCACTAACCAGTACACATGGATTTCCTAGGTGGGGTGGTTGGTCAAGATAATATTTCCTTTTTTATACACCTCGTGACAGTTTTAGAGCTTTTTTTTATTATTACAGAGAATTAATTCGTTATTTTTAATTCTTATAGCCGGCGACCGTTTCTTAATGGTTAGTGGGTAGTTTCCCAACAGCTTGGCAGGTTTTAAATGCCAAATTATTTTGAGGTACCTTTAACTGCAAAATTGGCCTTAGACATACCAAGTGTGTAATTATTTAGGCCTGTATTATAAATACTTACATTGGTATTAAGACTATAAATTATGTAGTTCACAATGATATTTAATGCTGATATTAGCTTATTTTGCTAACAGAAATTAAGTATAAGAAGAAACTAGATTCTGGTCAAGCTCGTGTATCAATAAAACTTATGTCATTTGCCAAAGAAGAAATTAATAGTGGGCAACACTGTATTTATTTAGAGGGCTGTATGCGAACCTCGCGGAGTTTGGCTTTGTGTCCAGTGGTTGGTGTGCTGTTCCGAGACGCTGGTGTCTGGTAGGAGGCACGACGCGAAACTTGCCTTGGCGGGTTTCCATTCCCCTTTTCGCAGACTGGTGGACTCGGAGCCCGGATTTCGCGGCATAGCAGACTATGTCCGGAGTGGTTTCTGCGCTTACAGACAGTCAGTGCTCGAGCGAACCTGACGTGAGATCATGGGTGTGAGACGCGTCGCCGTCTGAATAATTTTTACTTATTCTCCTTATATCGGAGCCCTACAACTGATGATTCTCTGTATGACTGTTTGCTGACGGCGATGGCCTCGATCCAAAGTACGGAACCTAAGTCAGTATTAGTTTTTGTGGGGGACGTAAATGCACTCCCCCGGGACTGTTTGGGATCTGTGTCACTGACTGATGGCCATAGTGAAGCTGCGTTAGACTTTTCCACCTTATCTAGTTGTGTGCAGCTAGTCCGTGGGTCCATGCGTCCATGCATATTGCTGGTAATTATCTCGACCTCGTCATGACTGATGTCCGGGACTTGATGGCTGTATCAGTTGGCTCCCCTATTGCCATTTCAGATCATTCACATCTTGTTGTGTACCTGGACCTGAACCAGGTTGTTCCTGTGGTAGACACCAGGAGAGTGGTGTTCGTTAAAAACAGGGCTAACTGGGAGGCTATTACTGGAGCTGTAAAGGGATTATCTTGGCGCCAGATAATTTTCAGTGAGAATGCTATTTCTTTGCTAAATGACTTGACTGTGCGTTTGGAGAGGTTTGTTCCGAAGAGGAGTATTCTTGTGAGGTCCCACGACAAACCGCGGTTTGACGACCAGTGTTGGTTAGTTTTCGAAGCTACACAAGCTGCTTATGAGGCGTTCGTGTGGCCGCACGTTGTGGCTGACACATGTTGATCGCAGGGCCGAGGCTAAGCTTCTGTGTGAGAGGGCACAGCATCATAAGAGGGAATCTCTACTGAGTATTGACTATCCACTTCGTTGGTAGAGTGAGCTGAAGGGTTCAGTTTTCGGTGCTGAACCTTTGTTGCCGCCCCTTGTTGGTCCCGGTTGTGGTATCATTGCTCATCACTTCTCTAGGGCGGAACTCTTGTGGGCTCACTTTGACGGCAAGCAGAACAGTGATGTGTTGTCATTGCCCGTGGATGTCACCCTGAACCTCGTTTAATCTCTTCGGCGTTCACAGCTGGTACTACTAGGGTGTTGCTGGAGGGCCTTGATCCTTATGGAGGTGCGGACCTGGTGGGTATGTTTCCTCTGTGTTATAAGCGCTTGCTAGCATTCTCGCCCCATGTGCTTGGAGTGATGTTCTGGCGGCTGATACGGTTAAGAAATTTTCCCCGCTTTTGGCGTACTGGGAATATTACTCCGATTCCCAAGGATCCGATGTCGCCCCATGTCGCCAACTACCGACCTATTCCGCTGACGACCATTTTGTCACAGGTGTTCGAAAACTTGGTCGCTTCTAAGCTTGGTCGTTTTGAGGAGGCTACGGGTTTGCTGCCTGCTGGTAAGTTTGCGTATAGAACGGGTTTGGGTTGTTGTCTGTTGTCGGTGTCACACCATTTGCAGTCTGCGCAGGATTGTAGGCTTGAAGCACGCCTTGTACAGTTGGCCTTTAGTGCGGTGCTTGACAGGATCAAACACAAGGGTCCATTGTGCAAGATGGAGTCGTTTGGTGTGGGTAGTAGGGTTCTGCCAATCATTTGTGATTTTGTTTCTGAGCGAACGCAGAGTGTGTCTGTTGACTGTTTTTTGAGTGCCTCAGTTGGGGCGGAGTCTGGCGTCCTTCAGGGTAGCGTATTTAGCCCGCTGCTGTTCGTTCTGCATACTAGTGACATGCTTTCTTCGCTAGAGAACACGATGATCAACTATGCCGACGATTCCACTCTGATAGCAGGGATACCTGTTCCCAGAATGTGCAATGATGTCACCCAGTCTGTGAATAGGGATCTGTCGCACATTAGCGGATGGTGCTCAGCATGGAGTATGAAGATGAATGCCAGTAACACCAAGTCTATGATTGTCAGTAGGTCCTGGACATTTATACCGCAGCATCTACATCTGAAGATAGATGACAGTTTGCTTTAGAAGTCCAGCTCCTTATAGATTATCGGTGTTATCGTTGATGAGAAGCTTACTTTTGAGCTGCATATTAATCGACTGGTGTCACGTGCTTCCAAAAAGATTGAGCTTATGCGTAAGGTGAATTCTGTGTGTGGTGACAATGTGGTTGTCTGCAGATGCTTTCATGCGTTTGTGCTGCCTGTGCTGGAGTATTGCTCACCGGTCTTCGCTTCAGCTGCTAACAGTCACCCCAGATAGCAAAACTTGTAATGTTAATATTAGAATAATGCTATGATGTAATATCTAATATTAAGTATGACCGTCGTGTGTTTATATATAAATATATATTTATTTATTTAAATATATATATATATGTTCGGTGTCACGCTCCTAACGAAATAGATAGGCAAAAATTAGCTCTGGGCTTCCCTGCTAAAAGACTGTGCTGATCCTGCCAAACTTCATAGGACACTGATAGGTAGAAAATATTCCAGGTTGCTGATGATGGCACTCGAACAGGATATCTGATTCCAGTCTTTCTTTGATAAATTTGAAGTCCACTCGATGCAGATGCATGCAGCTTCTCTAAACAATCACTTCCATCGTAATGTGTACTCTCAACTGAGATCTTATCCATCCAAACTTCAGCCGCCTTTAATTTACACTGATTGTCCTAATTTGAGTGCCTAATTATCGAGGTAAATGGTAAGATATTCTTCAGCGGTCAGCACGTGCGTATAAACCACGATGATTTTTTGGCAGCCAATGGTTTTCTCCACTTTGAATTCTTCTTTCTCCGAGTCCGAGCTATATGCCTCCCTCGAGTATCTTGGCTACAGACCAATATATTCATTAGAAGCAACATCGACTGTGGGCAAAGAATATTACTAATCGTTAGTACCAATGAATGCAGTTCTTGCTCTTCCAGCATCTTTTGCCATTCCCGTGGAGTCTGATATTCATTATGGTACTTTAATCTACATCGAAATTATATTTCCTTTTGGTTTACGATGTATATATTTTGTAGCAAATCAGCGAAGAGTAGAGAAACCAATGTTTCAGGCACAGTAGACGCAGTAATTATTTATTCAAACTTCTTGGACGCGAAAATTTTGTTATGCTGAAGGTCTCTCACTGTGTATTCTGGATACGCAGCGGAAATGAAATTCAGTGATGTTTCAGCGCTTATTAATGAAGTTTTCTATTTTTTTTTCATGTTATGTAAGGGAAGGAAGGAGTGTGCTGAAGAATTGAAGTGCACTGCTCAGTAGAAAGTATGTATCTCTTACGCTAATTTGAGTTGACTGTCGTAGCGTTTTCCTCTATAAGTATTTTAGTAAGGAAAGTACATTCAATGAAGAAATGTAATCACAAATTTCTGGTGTTGAAGAAGAAGCAAGTAAAAAACGAAAAGATTCCGCACCGGCAAATTTATGTATCTACTAGCTGGGTCCCTGAAACTTCCATGGCTTTGTAAGGCCTTTGAGACAGACCCATGAAACTTTCAACACTGGGACTTCATATGTTATGTATTAAGTCCATCATCTTGGTTGAAATATCCCCAATTTCCTGCAATGGAGTAGCCAGGGGAGGATCGTGGGGAGACACTCCCTCCCTAAAAAGTTGCACGCCCCCTTCACTGGAAATGAGGCCTTGAAAAATATGTACTGCTTAGGGCCTAGCTTCTGTGTCTCGCTGCCCCCCCCCCCTTGAATTTTGCTAGCACACCTAGTGCCCACCCCCACATGGAAATTTTGCAGGTCCTTATCCGCTCATTCAGAAGAGCCCAGGGGCACAAAAATTTATAAAAAATACCTTCCCCAGCTGCACAAAACTGCTGACCTCCGCGTAAGATTGGATCCGTGGAATTTTTATATAAGATACCAGCACCAATGAAACGTTCACGCTCTGGCTTAAGGCGCTTCAGATAGATCAGTGAAACCTTCGCATTACCATGGCTATTCCCCATCAACATCACAAACAACACTGAGCTTCGATGTATGATACCTTACACGACCAGCCTTTTTGCTGATAATTACTGTAAGTCCCTCTGTCTAACTGGACCCGTGAAATTCCTTTGGCAGTAAACCACGGTACAGGTTCACCAAAATTTTTCCTAGAACTTTCGGGCGTATAAACAACTAGAGCACTCTGAGAGCGCATACCTCCGCCAAGTGAGGCAACGGTAGCAAAAAATTCAGATTGTTTCTGAAACCATAATTTTATTTGTATAAACTCCAAAATCTAATCATTTGTGCCTTTTTATATTAATAACCGCTTGTTCAATTTCCTTGAAGATCCGTTCCTGACTTTTTGAGTTATAGTGTTAACAAACGTTATGACAAACATTAGTCAAACATACAAACGAACAAACCGATCTGCACTAAAATATGATCATTTCAGTTTTTTATCATTACTAACAACCTCTATAAATTTCATAAAGATCCATTCATTATTTTTTAAGTTATTGTGCTAACAAGCATAAAATTAAACACAGTGACAAACGAACAAACGGATCATTGCCAAAATTTGCTCATACACTCTTTGTTATATACCTAACAACTCATGTTAATTTCATCAAAATCCATCCATAACTTTTTGAGTTATGGCATCAAGAAAAATGAGGCAGACAAACAAACAAACAAACGGATGGACATATCATCTGTTCCTCCTAACATACCTAACAATCCCTGTAAATTTCATTCAAATCGGCTCGTAACTTTTTGAGTTATCTTGGTGACAGACAGACAAAGATACAAACAGACAGACAGACAAACACATCGAAAACATAACCTCCTTGGCGGAGGTAATTAAAAAGACCTGGCCTGTGGCCGAGAGATTAGTCACCAGCTGTATCACAGATACGCCAGCTTCCTGAACTCAATAAAGAGCAAAACAATGAAGAATGAAGGACGAAAATTATCAATCCATTTGCCTGTCGCGTTAGCTGTAGCACAGATACCGGATTTCGCATGTAAGGCCAAAGGCGAGTTGAACAGTGAATTCAGGCGTAACACACAAAGGAAGGAACGAATGAACAACGCTATTAATATTATAGATTGTTGCGTGAATTTTTTCACGCACGAGTCCACTAGTTATAGCATAGATTTACATCGCAGCCAAATTTCGACGCTGGAGGTTCAACAAGCAGTTGGTATCCACAATACGGTGAGCCCTGGGCATTTCCGGATAATTCTCTCGACTGAACTATATTTTTCTCAGTGCACAGTGCAGTGCAACGTTTGCCCAACTCCAAGCTGATATTCACTCCTTATCTTGCAGGGGGGGGGGGATATTTTGCTATCGCAAAAGTCATGGTTGTACAGCTTGCGTTTCACTAATGGAAGATCAGGCCTGCAGGGTTGAGACCTGTAATACAGCAAAAGCAATACTGGGAACCGGAACAATAAAAAGCTCAATCACAAAATTTTTGCCGTCATTTTTGACGGCTGGGCCCTCTAGTTAGATAATATTTTCCTCAATGTTGAAATAATATTATTTTTATACGATTATTTCAATGTAAGGAGAACGTTATTCGGAAATATTAAAATAATATTGTTGTATAATGTTGGATGTTACGGTGAAATAATAAACTAATGTTGAAATAATGTTTCAAATATGACTTTAGTATTATTAAAATTTTATCTTCCAATAATTGTCAATTTATGGTCATTCTGTAATGTTACAGTAATATTGAAGTAATGTTCCGTGACAATTTAATTAAATTATTTTAATGTTATGATATCCATGTTATTCCATTATTATTTACCAACATTAAAATATTACGCACCATTCTATAGCTGACCTTGGAAAGACCGAGGATGCAGCCAACGGTAGCAAAAATTCAAATTGGCTCTGAAACCATAATTTTCTTTGCATTAACTTAAAAATCTAATCATTTGTGCCTTTTTATATTAATAACAGCTTGTTTAATTTTTTTGAAGCTCCGTTCATAACTTTTTGAGTTATACTGTTAACAAACGTTATGAAAAATATGAGTCAAACATACAAACGAACCAACCGATCTGCACCAAAATTTGATCATTTATGTCTTTTACCATTACTAACAACTCCTATGAATTTCATAAAGATCCATTGATTATTTTTTAAGTTATTGTGCTAACAAGCATAAAATTAAAAACAGTGACAAACGAACGAACGAACAAACGGACCATTACCAAAATTTGGTCATCTACTCTTTGTTATGTACCTAACAATTCATGTTAATTTCATCAAAATCTATTCATAACTTTTTGAGTTATGGCATCGAGAAAAATGACGCAAACAAACAAACGGATGGACATATCTTCACTAAAAGTTAATCATCTGTTCCTCGTAACATACCTAACAATCCCTGTGAATTTCATCAAAATCGGTTCATAACTTTTTGAGTTATCTTGCTGACAGACAGACAGACATAAACAGACAAATAGACAAACAAACAAACACGACGAAAACAACCTCCTTGGCGGAGGTAACTAAACATAAGTGTGAAATACGAATCAAGCGGTGACTCACCCAAGGTGTGCGCGGTACGACTGCAGCCGCAGTACGCATAGCAAGCGCTAGGCCTATCGAGTGCCGTTTGGGGTAGTACGGAGCGGCACGAAGGGCGACTAATGTCGGATGGTGAGTGGGCACCTGGCGAGGAGGGACAACAGGTTTTAAGGTTATGTACTGATTAACCAATAATAATTAAATATAACGATACCAATTTCCATCGCCTCAGTAGAATAAGGGTCAAAATATTAAAACATATTTCTGAAGACGTATGCGTCCAGCCCAAATGCACTTTCGATCCCCTTGGACCAAACCCAACCTACAAAAACGACGGTTTGCGCCACGAAATTGGCGACGGTTTTTCACCACTATTCAGAAAAGCTGTTCGATTTTCGGTGTTTCTCAACCGATTTTTGTCGTTCATGCTCCAGAATGCTTCTCTAAGACTGCGCTATCATGCGCACATATATCAGTCGAACCTAACTATAACTTAGTTGATTTTTTTCACACACTTAGAAAAGCTGATCGTGTGGGGGTGTTTATCAACGGATTCTCGTCGTTTTCAGTTGGTGACTGTCCAGTCAATGAATAGTGTAGTCTGTTGTAGGACCTCAACAGTTATACACAGTAATTAATTTCAATTACATATATAACTAGAGCACTCTGAGAGCGCATACCTCCGCCAAGTAAGACAACGGTAACGAAAAATTCAATTGGCTTTGAAACCATGATTTTCTTTATATCAACTCCAAAATCTAATCATTTGTGTCTTTCGATAGTATTAAATGTTTCTGCAATACTTTTTTAAGATCCGTTCAAAACTTTTTGAGTTATGCTGCTAATAAACAGTGTGACAAACATAAGTCAAACATACAAACGAACCAACCAATCTGCACCAAAATCTTATCATTTACGTCTTTTAATATCACTAAAAACTCGTGAAAGTTTCATAAAGATTCATTCAAATCTTTGTGAGTTATTGCGCTAACATGCATAAAATCAAACACAGCGACAAACACACGAACGAACAAACAGATCATCGTAAGAATTTGGTCAATTACTCTTCGTAAGATACCTAACAACTCGTGTTAAATTTCAAAAAAATCCGTGTATAACTTTTTGAGTTGAGTCATTGAGAAATGAGGCAGACAAACAAACATACGGATGAACAGATCTTCACCAAGAGGTAATCATCTTTTCCTCCTAACATACTTAACAATCCCTGTAAATTTCGTCAAATTCCGTCCATAACTTTTTTAGTTATCTCGGTGACAGACAAACAGAGGGACAGACAAAGAGGCAGACAGACAAAGAGGCAGACAGACAAACCCGAGGAAAACATAAATTCCTTGACGGAAGTAAATATTACGCACTGTTTGTCTGTCTCTTTGTCTGATATTCTGTTTGTTTATATCTCTTTCTGTCTGTCATCAAGGTATTTGTGGTGGACAGAATCGTTAAATGGTGGAATGATAGTTTAATTGACAAAAACAGTGAAAATAAATGTTAAAGAAGTTATTTTATTTGTTATTATAAAACATCATTTTAACGTTTACTTAATATTTCTCAAGGTTGAAGAAGTATATTTTACTTGTTAGTCTAAAACATCATTTTAATGTATGGAATAACGTTATATTAACATTTTTTATATTAAATCAATGTTAGGAGACCATATTGATGAGTAACATTATTATAATGTTATCATAGTGTAAGATATTAACACAACAAAGAAATATTACGTTGTAATCTTAAAATAGCATGACCATAACATACCAGAAATAATATATAACGCGAAAATAACATTCCAACGTTATAATAATAATCTTGATATGAAACATGATTGCTACCTGTGACTCGAGTCTGCTGGACCGATTTGTTAGTTCAGCCAGCAAACTGTGCACCGAAAATGATCTGGTGAAATCTGTCCCAAAGAAGAGAGGCGACTGGACTCTATGTTTTATAAGGTATACAACAATGAGAGACATTGGTTGTATTCTTCTGCTCCTGCCATCACGGTCTTTGGGAGGATTACACGTACTGCTGTTCACGCGCACTCATTCACTCTGGAGAGTGTTAGATGCCGAACTCGTCAGTTTAGTCGGTGAATCGTGCCCTGGTCGGTTGGAGTTTGGAATAAATAAAAATTTCGCAAAATTTTACCAAGTACGAGCTCTAGAAACTTGTAAATAAAGCCTCCCATGCGATTTTCCTCAAGTAAATTTGAGTGAATTTGGCGCGCTCTTTCTGTAAAATTTTCACACTTAAAAGCCCAGCGTTTGATTAAGTGTAAGCAATCAACCTTACCATGAATTATGTGGACGCTCTTTCACAAATAAGGTTACTAATTAACATTTCGATTAATTCTCACAGTTTTTGAGTCGCAAATACGAGTTTGACTTACACAATGCCTCTGAAAACTGTGCACGTAAGGGTTCAACTATTCATCAATACCAAACACTACGTATAGCTATCAACATGTGCAGATTTTCGAAGGAAATATACAGCACAAGTTAGCAAATTTGAGGCTGTTCATATATACCTGCTTTGGAATGTTGTTTCTAATTCCCGTCGACTTTTTTACTTGAAACAAGGCGCGTGCATGAGACTTTGTGTGCTTGCCCCCTCGATGAATAGGGTGCAAGTGATGGATGGCCCTTAGGTTCCTGCTGTCGCTGCTTATCTAAATGGGAATGGTTCCCCGGACGATGAAGAAAATTCAGTGTTCTTTCAATCTACAACATACAGTAACGAGCATAAGGATCAGAACGATGCCTATGAAGTAACGAAACTTCACAAAACTTTTTTATTGAGCACTGGGAAACTCAAACTTTGATATAATACATAGAAAAGTGGTAGATCATTGATCAAACTTATGCCATAGTAACAAATTGTGACACGACCGATACATAACTTGAGTAAATTGGACGATCAAAAATCAGAACGTTCATAATCATAAAACTATAACGGATAAGTCATACCCAAATAGAACTAGAGTAGACATTCACTACCTCCATCGAGGAGGTTATGTTTCTATCTTGTTTGTTTCTTTGTCTACTCGTCAGTCACCAAGATAACTAAAAAAGTAATGGACAGATCATTACGAAATTTACAGTGATTGCAGGGCATGTTAGCAGCAAAAGATGGTTAACTTTCGGTAGAGATCCATTCAACCGTTTGTTTGTCTGCCTATTTTTTCTTAATACCATAACTAAAAAATTTATGCGTAGATTTTTATGAAATGTACATGAGTTGTTAGGTATATCATAATAATAATATTTGCCAGCAGATAATACAAGTTTAAGAGATAGGTAATGAAAAAAATTTGGATAATTTCATAATCTATACTTTAATTCTGCTTGAGGCTCCATCCGTCCGTACTTCCGTACGTCCGTCCATGTGCCTGTACGTTACGCATTCCAGTACTAGCTAGAGAAAAATTTAACTTGATAGAAGTTCTGTTTTTCGCTGGAAACAAGTTGGTTCCTTTGTATGTTTGACTAATGTTTGTCGAAATCTTTGGTAGCAACATAACTCTAAAGTTATGAACGAATCTTCAAGAAATCGAATCACAAATGATTCGATTTCGGTGCTAATTAACGCAGAGCCAGTAAGAATACCCTAAACATCTACATATGATAGAACCAACCAGGGGCGCCGGAACGAACTGAAGGCGACAGGGGCAGGATTGGGTCAGAGGGGCACTTTTGGGGTAAGAGGGGCACTTAAGGGGTATGAAATTCCTTGCTACTTTTTCAAAGCTGTACCAAAATAATGCAATGCATTTATCAATTGAATTTATGCTTTCATTGCATTTTAAAATTAACATGTGTACGTTTAAGTTTTAATAGTTTAGGTTTCCAGAACATATGTTTTTTTGTTTAACTGGTTGTTGATGTAATGTCATACATTCTCTATTGGATTCAAGTCTGGTGAGAGGACAGGCCAATCCAAACATGCAACGTGCTGGCTTTCGAGGAATCTCGTGAAAG
>LQNS02276882.1:2050025-2073197 GCA_001587735.2 Parhyale hawaiensis
GCACGAAGCTCAATGCGACTAATGGACCCATAATGCGATTAAGAAGAACAAGCTTGTAGCGACCGTGAAAAATGTTGACTTTTTTTAACACCCCCATATTGGATCTATAAGAAATTACTTATTACTGTTAATGCAATTATCGCTGAAATAGAATTAAGCAATTTTTTTAAAGACTCCCTGCGTCACATTATTTACGCTGCTCATACTAAACAATTTTTTCTACTCTAAGGAAGATGAAACGCTTTGTGAGAGTAAAGTATGCTAAGAGGCGTCGTTCAAAGATATTATTGGTGCATTTTACTTGATTTTTGCCTTCAGCTATAGCCTAAAAAACACGAGTTTCGAGCTTTTTTCCATCCATTATAAGAGCCCTGGAACAAAATTTACTTTCGAAATTCCAGGGTCACTCCTAAAGAGGCCTGGCAAAAAGTTGTGCAAGAAGACTGGAGAGAGCCACGATTGCTTTGGCCTTTAATGTGACCCGGAGGACCGACGTTCATGGCCCCAGAGACCTGTGTCATATCAGGCATTACCGCTCCTTCCTTCGCTTGCCGCACAAAAATACGATAATGCTCCAACTTTGAGCGCTTTCGCCGTCTAATGTAATGCTTTGATTGCGCAATCTCATTTTCAAATCAGAGACGCCGTCTGAGATCCTTTGTGGCAGTAGGTCTTTGTCGGTTCCTCTTGAATGTTAGGGTTGTACCTACTGATCTTCACTGATAGAAGATAGATGGCGCAACTATGGTGCACTCACGCGAATAAGTCTTATAACAAATGGAACATAGAAGGTTTGCAATGTAGCTCACTATACAAACAGCAAATACAAGCTGGTGCCGAGCAAACTAAACACATTATTAAAGAACAGTAACTCCCAAGGAGGATTTATTACGAGTTTTGCATAGCTTTGCTCTAATTATTAAGAATAGCAGCTGCGGACAAAAGCTCTACATATTCACAGGTCAATTTGGTACACCACGCTATACACCGCCATGCCGAGCAGCAATATAAATAGAAACACTACACTGTCAATAATACCGGTGTTTCTTTGGACAATTTTAAAATAATTTCCGATCATTTTCTTTGTTTTTATGTCTTTCTGTATTCTCCTAGATATTGAAAAGAGAATTCCCTCAATAGATTATCTGCAAGCAATTCAGCATTATAAACAGAAATTTTTCACTTTTGCCTTCTTAATGACAGCTGTGCATATTACGTAAAATACAGAAAAATTCATATTTTCCAATTTTAACATAAACGGAAAGCCGAGACGGTCAAAAAATTAATGTATGTCCCTGTAAAAGAGAAACGACATAGTTATGGTCAGATGCTTAAGCCTCTGTTCCCGCACGAAAACTACGCCACAGAGGAAAGAACAAGGGACATACAGTCAGTCTATCGATAGATACGTGGAACTCATGCACGATTGTGTAATCACTACAGCCCGGATTTATTACAGCTTACGGCGTTAGTGCAATAAAAAATAAAAGCTATAAGTGCAATAATAGCTGTAAGTGCAATAACTGCAATGAGAGCTATAAATGTAATATATTAGGCCGTGTTCACACGTCCCTGATCGTAACGCGTTCGCTCAAACTAATGGACGTGGAGTGTTAATTTGATAGAAGCAGCTGCAGCTAACGCGGGAGACTGAAGGATAAAGCGTGCCCTTTTTCTGAACCTGCTGCGTCATCCAAGTTCAGTGAACAGAACTTTTAAAATGTAAATTTATCTTCAGCAGCATTCACAGATCATGAATAAGTAGACAATTTTTTTTATCGTCGCTTTAATGTTCAGAATCATGGACTCCCGTTTAAGGCTAGAAAACTAGAAAACCTGAAAATGTCAGAACATGGACGCCATCTTTGATTTGGAAGCCCAACTGATTGATAAGCGCTGATTTCTCTTCTGTCGGTTTATCAGGCTATAAATATTTTGGAAATAGGCTGCTCTTATCAAAATTAGACTATAAGCATATGGGGTACGAATGTGACTTTAAACCGACGCGAAATATAAGCAAAAGTTTAAAGAACGATATCATAGTTGAACGCGCAGCACCGGGTCATTTGAATGAAGGGTACTTCTACGTGTGGACAGGGACAGAAAAGTTGACGCACAGTTCGTGTTCATTTTCGTGATTGAATGCGTTACGATGAGAGACGTGTGAACTCGCCCTTAGATAATATAAAATTTTGCATTATAACTTTCATTTTAGTATGAAGTCATGTGACACGTGGCACTTATTATCGTCACAAGACTTCATACGCTATGACAATTGATTCCCTTATAATTATTGTTCAATGTTTTTGTTGGGGTAAAAATATAACTGAGTTGTAAAATATCAAAATTCGAGTATTAAATTTTGGTAACCTTTTTCTTCGGGTATGCATCTTGGGTACAGGTAAAGCGAGATATTCGCAAGAATCATTCTCGCCATTGGATTGAAATGGCAATTAGCATAAGCGCAATGTATACTAACAATTGGTATTTGGAACTGCTATAGGCCTGAGCGTTCGTTGATCCACAGACATGCTATTCCCTCCCATTTGCTATCCGACGTTTCTTGGTTCGTTCATTTTTTTTTTTTTTTCTGCACTTGTCTTTTCCTTGTTTCCTATTTCTTCCACCCCTATTGCTTAGGTGCAATAAAAACAAATGTTAGGTGCAATAAGAGCAAATGTTAGGTACAGAGAGAGCGATATTTAGGTGCAATAAGAGCAATTTTTAGGAGCTATACCTGCAATATTTTAGGCGCAATAAATCCGGGCTCTAGTAATCACACAGCATCAACGCGCAAGAGAACGGCAAGTCGGGAAAGAGAGGAAGAACAGAACAAAGAATAATCAGTAGGAGCATGGAAACAGAAGGAAGCAAAGTCTGCACGACAGTGTAGGGGGATGGCATCTGTCCCCGGGTGCAGCATTTTGGGAGCCCCAAACTTAGGCCGGAACATAACTTCATGCTAACAAAACGTCAAATACTAATTAATGAAATTAACTAATTAATGAAATTAGCAGGTCTGAGCACTACGTAGCATAGTGCGCCCTATGTATCAATGAGAACTAGGCACGCTAGTCTCTTTTGGAAACAGTGGGCATAATATTGAACGAGGCGCCTCTCGATTCAAAGACGAAAAGAAAAAATTCGCACAAGGCTGCCACTCATTAAGTTATGCCCCAAAATTTCGGAATTTTTGTTAACTGTTGTTTAGTGAAAACTGTGATAGCAAGAAATATTTTGCCTTCATTTAAAAGCGTGTTCAGCTATACGAAATTATATTATTACTTGCGGGACCCGTGAAAATTGCACGGTAAGGTAATGTTTTCTCGTTCTAACATGTAGCGATCCAAAACTACGCTATCATTACGCATTTTAATTTGACGCATCGCAGCTCTTCTAACCGAACCTACCACAGCCAAACTAATGCCCGTCGCTTAGCCCCGACATGCTTCATTTAACCTAAAGTCTGCTGCACACCAGTGTCGAAACACGAAAACATTTCTCCCTACCCTTCCGTTTAAGTTGCAGCTAACGCAGCTCCGACTCGTCTAATATTACTGTGTACAGAACTGCTTAAAATCTGAACCGCCACGGCAGTTATTCCGTTACAGATTCCCACTTGCTCAGTTTCGAATATCTCTCTTAATTGTTATTGTTTAATGCGCAATGATAAATAATTTGAATCGATATATATATATGTAAACACATTAAGCTGTTGTCACGCTAATTGAACCATTTGCTTCAAGAACGTGAAACCTTCCCGTGATCCGACTTCGACGTGCCGCACACTTACCATAGCTCACTCACTTATCCTAATACACCTCATATAACCTATCTAAGCACTCTGACATCACCTGTGGATCTTGCAAATGTCCTTTGCGCAAAGAATCTACTCTTCTATTTTGACAAAGACATAGAAACGAAATAATACATGTTAAACATAAGCTCTAAGTGGAACTTCTTCATCCATTATTAGACACCTTTTCTCAGCTGTGTTTCTCATCGTCTGCAAGAAATATAACTTCATAAACCTAACATTTAATTTTTCATCGGTGTATCTGATGCTTCCAGCTCCATAGCGGAACGCGTTAATATGCTTTGCAGTAGCCAATAATTTTTCTACTCTTTTCGATGCAATAGTTATACAATAATATAAAGTAGACTCTGCCAAATCTTTCGATACTTGAGTCTGGTTGCCCTTAACGCATCTTTGTGAGGTCATATTCTTTAGTTAAGCATTGCCCTTTCTCTTACTAAGCGTTTTAGAATAAAACAGTCTAAAACCACTCGCTTTGGATCGCAACCTGGCTACGAGTTTTCTCATATTTGGATCGCCGTGCGATACCAGTGCAGTCAATATTTTAGGACTAGAGGGCTCGCGCTATAAAATATGACAGGAAGAATTTTGTGACGACATTTCTTCCTTGACTACACTTTCGTTACTAATATGCATATAGAGGAAAACGTTACGACGGCCAACTAAAATTATCGTAACAGATGCGCGCTTTCTACCGAGCAGTACACTTCAATTCATCTCCAGCACACTCCTTTCTCCCTCTAGATGACATGCTAAATAAATTAACTGTATTAGTAGGCGCTGAAACATCACTGAATTTAATTTCCACTGGGTTACCAGAATACAGTGATATAATTTCAGCAGAACATAATATTCGCTTCCAAGAGGAAATTCCTTCGTCAAAAGAAGACAGCAAGTTTTAATAAACAATTACTACACCGAGAAATATCACTTCCTCAGCGCTGCGTTGATTATCTACTGAATGGGTACATCATGGGCAGAAAGAAAATATAATTTGGATGTTGAGATAAAGTAATGAATATCAGACTCAACGGGAACAGTAAGAGAAGCTGGAAAGAGTAAGAAGTGCATTCAATGTTAAAATCGATAAGCATATCCAATTTAGCCATCTTCTACAACCTGGTCTAATTATTTCCTGCTGAATTCCATCAGAAGGGAACAGGATTGCCAAAATCTCAAACGTGGCCTATTTTTCGCGTATCTATTTCGTTAAAAGCGTGACACGAAACACACAAATATATATATATATATATATACATAATAAACACACGACGGTGTTTTTTTATGTAATTTTATGTGAAATTCTGTATGTATGATACCAGTAAAATGAATTTCATATCCATCACTTTGAAACTGACTGGAGATTTTTTCAAGAAGCGAAAAGAAGACAGCTATAGCTGAGCGTCCTTCGAGCGAAAATCAGAGCTTCTCGTAAGTTAATTTCTCCCCTAACAAAAACTGACAAGCGTAGCGTGCAGACACATGGACGGACGTGTGGAGCCTCAAGCAGAATTAAAATATTTATTGTAGGCGTAATTTAACTATCAGGAAAGGCACTAGGAATACATCATTGCTGGCGCAGTACTATAAGGGCTCGGAGAGCCCTGGAGTACTGGTGAAAGAAGAGGTGCGTTAACCCACCTGAAAATTAGGTGTCGTCTATTAGCATTTCTAGAGCATTTGTTAACTTGACTACTCAGTCTCAGGGCTCAGTCTCACGACTGAAGACTATCATATAGCTTATAACTAGAGCTCGGACATTGGAGCATTTATACATAAAATGCTACAAGCGCTCTTGATGCTCCATAATGCTTCAAACGCTATAAATGCTCCCAAGTGCTCCTTAGTGCCCCATTTGACTCTAACAGCTCACAATGTTGGAGCAATCTCAAATAAATGGAGCATTCTTAGCAGGTGGTCAACCGTACTTTCAAGTGTATTGAATATCGTAACCTAGAATTTTTTTTTTCTGAGGATGGGATTTTTCATCTCGAAACGTTAAATTTTAATTCCGTCGACTGTCATTTAATACAAAACTCTTTGCCTTAGTGTATTTTATAGGAATATCAACGAGTTTGATTCAAGCATAAATAAATGACACCAGCAATATTCAGTAACCATTGAGAAACTTATATCAGTTTGAATGTGGTGAAATGGTTGAAGTAGGGAACTACTTTAGGGTAAGGTAACTTTTTTTTCAGTTCCCTCATACTATATGACACACTAACAAACAAAATAGTATAATTGGTAGATGGATGAGACGTGCATGATCACTCATTAAATGTCTTTTTGAATTGAGCTTTCTGTAACTTTACAATTTAATTTGGTTATTCTAAACTGGTTGTAATGGCATTTAGGGTAAGTATAGTTACCCTAGGCGCAACATCAGTATATGAGCGTGCAATACCGGTTCAGTGCATTTAGTGCCTCGTAGTCAGGTACCGGTACATCTTTTTAACTATTGACATTGTACTGGAATAAGGTCGAATGATGTATTGTTTTATCTTTTAAAAATGTTGATGATTTTCTCCAATCTTTTCACTTCTCATTTTTACCTGCAAAATATTTTCAGAAGCAAAACTTACTCCGATAGGTGCTCAAATTTTAATTTGGTGCACGAATCGCTTTGATAACTGCCCCCAAACGCTCCGGCAACTACTCAAAACGCACCTATATGTGCTCTCAATGCTCCGATAGCTGCTCCAAACTCTTTAATATGTGCTCTAAATGCTCCGGTAACTGCTCCAAATGCTCCTATAAGTGATTTAAATGCTCCGGTAACTGCTCCAAATGCTCCTATAAGAGCTCTAAATGCTCCGGTAACTGCTCCAAATGCTCCTATAAGAGTTCTAAATGTTCTGGTAACTGCTCAAAATGCTCATATAAGTTCTCTAAATGCTCCGGTAACTGCTCCCAATGCTCCTATACGTGCTCTAAATGCTCCGGTAACTGCTCCAAATGCTCCTATAAGTGCTGTAAATGCTCCGGTCACTGTGAGCTAAACGCAATTGCCACTCACCACACTGCTAGAGCTGTTAAATAAGAGCCGTAGTAGCGGCTAAAAGGAGTACCTGCAGCGCTATAAGTGTGCAATAATAGCGATAGAAAAGGGCATCAGGAGCACCTATGGGAGCGTTTGGAGCAGTTACCGGAGCATTTAGAGCTCTTATAGGAGTATTTGCAGCAGTTACCGGAGAATTTAGAGCTCTTATAGGAAAATTTTAGAAGTTACCGGAGCATTTAGAGAACTTATAGGAGCATTTAAAGCAGTTACTGGAGCATTTAGAGCACTTATAGGAGCATTTAAAGCAGTTACTGGAGCATTTAGAGCACTTATAGGAGCATTTAAAGCAGTTACTGGAGCATTTAGAGCACTTATAGGAGCATTTGGAGCAGTTACCGGAGCATTTAGAGCACTTATAGGAGCATTTAAAGCAGTTACTGGAGCATTTAGAGCTCTTATAGGAGCATTTGGAGCAGTTACCGATGCGTTTAGAGCTCTTATAGGAGCATTTGGAGCAGTTACCAGAACATTTAAAACTCTTATAGGAGCATTTGGAGCAGTTACCGGAGCATTTAGAGCTCTTATAGGAAAATTTTAGAAGTTACCGGAGCATTTAGAGCTCTTATATGAGCATTTGGATCAGTTACCGGAGCATTTAGAGCTCATATAGGAGCATTCGTAGCAGTTACCGGAGCATTTAGAGCTCTTATAGGAAAATTTTAGAAGTTACCGGAGCATTTAGAGAACTTATAGGAGCATTTGGAGAAGTTACCAGAACATTTAGAGCTCTTATAGGAGCATTTGGAGCAGTTACCGGTGCATTTAGAGCACTTATAGAAGCATTTGGAGCAGTTACCGGAGCATTTAAAGCACTTATAGGAGCATTTGAAGCAGTTACCGGAGCATTTAGAGCTCTTATAGGAGCATTTGGAGCAGTTACCGGAGCATTTAGAGCTCTTATATGAGCATTTGGAGCAGTTACCGGAGCATTTAGAGCTCTTATAGGAGCATTTGGAGCAGTTACCGGAGCATTTAGAGCACTTATAGAAGCATTTGGAGCAGTTACCGGAGCATTTAGAGCTCTTATAGGAGCATTTGGAGCAGTTACCGGAGCATTNATTAAAACTCCTTGGTTCCCCTGAAGACGGGCTATGCTTAATAGCTCGAAAGCTTGGGGTTAAATAAATAAAAAGCCCAGAAGACTTTCAATAAAATCTTCCTTATATATATAGCACACTTATACCGCTACCAGTGCTCCTTTTAACCGCTACTACGCCTCTTGCGTAAGAGCTCCAATGTCCTAGCTCCACTCATAACACTGTATCTTTCATAGTAGCTGCTTATTTTTCAGGTCCAGTTGCTTACATTACAGCTCATTACCTGCTGGTCTTCACTGTGATGACGGACTTACAAGTCTGCTTTGTTGTGAGGTAGAACGGAAACTATTACTTAGATATTTCACTTTAACTCGTAGCCGCACGCTATAATTAGAGCAAGCACATTGGAGCTGTTAATAAGAGCCGTAGTAGCGGTTAAAAGGAGCGCTTAGAGCGCTATAAGTGTGCAATAGTAGCGATAGAAAAGGGCATCAGGAGCACCTATGGGAGCGTTTGGAGCAGTTACCGGAGCATTTAGAACATTTATAGGAGCATTTGGAGCAGTTACTAGAGCATTTAGATCACTTATAGGAGCATTTGGAGCAGTAACCGGAGCATTTAGATCATTTATAGGAGCATTTGGAGCAGTTACCGGAGCATTTTGATCACTTATAGGAGCATTTGGAGCAGTTACTGGAGCATTTAGCTCACTTATAGGAGCATTTGGAGCAGTTACCGGAACATTTAGAGCTCTTATAGGAGCATTTGGAGCAGTTACCGGAGTATTTAGAGCTCTTATAGGAGCATTTGGAGCAGTTACCGGAGTATTTAGAGCTCTTATAGGAGCATTTGGAGCAGTTACCGGAGCATTTAGAGCTCTTATAGGAGCATTTGGAGCAGTTACCGGAGTATTTAGAGCTCTTATAGGAGCATTTGGAGCAGTTACCGGAGCATTTAGAGCTCTTATAGGAGCATTTGGAGCAGTCGCCGGAGCATTTAGAGCTCTTATAGGAGCATTTGGAGCAGTTACCGGAGCATTTAGAGCACTTATTAGAGAGTTTGGAGCAGCTGTCGGAGCATTGAGAGCACTTATAGGAGCGTTCGGAGTGGTTGCCGGAGCGTTTGGGGGCAGTTATCGGAGCGATTCGTGCACCAAATTATAATTTACGCACCTGTTGGAGTAAGAATTTAGGTAAGGTTTTGCTTTTGAAAATATTTTGCAGGTAAAAATGAGCAGTGAAAAGATTGATAAAATCATCAAAATTGTAAAAGATAAAGCAAAACAACATTCGACCTTAGTCCAGTACAATGTCAATAGTTAAAAAGGTGTACCGGTACCTTACTACGAGGCACTAAATGCACTGAACCGGTATTGCACGCTCATATACTGCTGTTGCGCCTAGAGTAACTATACTTACCCTAAATGCGGTTACAAGCAGTTTAGAAAAACCAAATTAAATTGTATAAGTGCAGAAACCACAGATCAAAAATTACAACAATTTTAGTACTCAGGCAGGTCTCATTCATCTACCAGTTATGCTAATTTGTTTTTTAGTTAGTCATAATACGGGGAACTCAAAAGAAAATTACCCCACCCTAAAGAAGTTCCCTACTTCAACCATTTTACCACTTTCAAACTGATAGAAGTCTTGTCAATGGGTATTGAATATTGCTGTTCTTGTTTATGTATGCTTGAATGAGACTCGTTGATATTCATTACATCGGAAAGTACGGTTGACCACCTACTAAGAATGCTCCATTTATTTGAGATTGCTCCAACTTTGTGAGCAGTTAGAGTCAAATGGAGCACTAAGGAGCACTTTGGAGCATTTATAGCGCTTGGAGCATTAAGAGCGCTTGTAGCATTTTATGTATAAATGCTCTAATGTCCGATCTCTAATTATAATATTAAACTGAGTTCACGAAGCTTCGTGAAATGCACGAAATTGTGCTGATGATTCCCATTTTCTTAGGGTCCGGCAATACAGCAGTACTATCTTATCTTAGTGCAACAGCTTCTGCTACGGAGCAGCTCTGCTGACTACATGGGTATATTTCCCTATTTGCACCCCTTGCAATGCGTTAATGTTAATGTGCTCATCTGAAGGTGGTGAGCCGTCGGCGGAGGGGTCTAGCATCACAACCGCGAGACGTTCGCTAGCTTTGAATTTTCTGAAAATTTTCTAGCAGTGTGGTGAGTGGCAATTGCGTTTAGCTCACATGAAGTGTTCGAGAATGCAAATTTAAATGAATCGAGAGAGATACCCGCATCTTCGTAAGCTTATATCTTTCAAGAGACCATGGCCAGTCTGCAAGTGTTGTTTTTTGTATATTGTTATCAGCTGCATATTGTCTCATTTTCGGGAAAAGATTCACTTGCGAAATCGTAAGTTCTGTTGGTTGCTTGCTTCCCATTTTTTATTCTTTCGTTAATCTCTTTCCTTGGCGCCCTAACACCATAGGAAATCTTGAAGTGGCACAGTAGAGTATAGGTGTTGATTTTGCTGGTTACTCAAAATCAGGTCGGCTGCTGCTGGAATCATTATACCGGGCGACAAAGAATAACGAAAACAACTGAGTAACTTTAGAGAAAGTTTTCAAATGGCCGCCTTTAGCTTTAACACAGAGCTTCCAGCGCTTGCAAAGGTTTTCAGCTGAAGGCCGCAGCACTTCCTCGACTATTTTGCCCCATTCCCTCATCAAGGATTTTACGAGGAAGTCCGAAGTTTGGTGAGGATTGGCACAGGCTTTGGCCTCCATGATTGACCAAATGGAATAACCCATAGAGCTCGTATCAGGCGAGTACGGAGGCCATTCTTGAGTGGTTATGAAATCAGGAAAACTCCAGCAGCACCAGTCCTGAGTTCCTTTAGCCCTGTGAGCAGGAGCAGAATCGTGTTGGAAGATCCAGTGCTGGTCTCCAAAATGACTTGAGCCAAGGGAAGTACCACAGCCTCCAAGATATCCTTTTCGTAGGTATATTTTTTTTATTTTCACTCGTTCCTTAACAATAGTGAAGGAGTTTTGCCAGAGGCGGAAATTCCGGCTCAAACCTTGACTGATCGAAGGTTCTGGCGATGTAGAACGTAAAACTTTCAGAAGGATGTTGGCAACAAACTCAGACATTTTGACGCTTGCGAGCTTGTTCAATCGTGAACATCTTCACATCAATGAAAAGCATCCCCTCCCAGTTGTACCACCCGCGGCCTTCGTCAGCAACGCCTGACATCTTTCCTTCCTCACGGATTTTTTTGAGTCTGTAAGCTTTTGCACTTTTTGGGGCTTGTAAGGCTTGAGGTGCAAGTCCTCCTTAGCCATCACACGGACTTATTCGCAATATCACGAGCGATTTTCCTCATTGAAACCCTCGGATATTGTTGTACCTTCTTTTTGGTGATTTTTCGCATTCGAAATGTTCTGACAGACCGTTTTTTTTTTGCCTCGCCCAGGATGGTCACCTTCATGGCCAAGCACTCGAAACCTTTTGATCGTCTTCGAGACTATCTCCCTGGGAATTTTCAGCAAATAGCAATGCTGCACTGTCTCTTCCCTGCTTCATGAAGCGATAAATAGCTTTCTCTTGCTAGACATGACACTCAGATCTCAAACAACGGGAAAAGATTTGAAAAGTCAAACAGAGACAAGATAAACATGATCACGCACACAGAGCTAAATCACCTGCATTAAACTGTTTAAATAAGGATGTAGAATATTGTCTCCGTTAATTCATGTCACCCTGTAGATAGTGCTGTATACAGCGTACGTTTCTGAATTTACTCGGTGTCGGACACTCCCTTTCAGCATTTTCTGTTTGAGACTATCGGTTTGAGCAGTTCACTGTAATTTACAGGGGTCATTACTCTACCAGACAAGGGAATTCTTGCAGTGTTTCATTCCTGAGTCGGCATTTTACACGCTACTGCGGGTGTTTCGTATTGACTATAAAGTTCTGAATTGGGATAGTTGGGACGTTGCAGTTTTTGTTTTAGTTTTCCCTCGCTGACACAAGAGCTCTGACAATCTGTGATTGAATGCAGTCGAACATCTGTCAGAAGCACGAAGCAGTGTACATGGAATTTCCCAGTTGGGGTCTGTGGCCAAGTTGATTTTACCTCTAACCGGCTCGACGGTTCGCTTCTTTTCCCGAAAAGTGAGTTTCGTGATTACCGGGATACAGTATCACCGGTCTGTCACTCTGTCAACTACGAAGGCGATGAACTAACCAAGACTGGATGGTCAAAGTTGCAATAATTGTGCCATGGCCCAATACTTTGTTGATATGGCCGACAACAGAAGTGAACGCCTCCTGATCTAGCAGGCATTACAGCACGAGCCAGTGCATGGGGGGTTCCTAATGGGGGAAAAGTTACAGTCAAGGCTTCGCCTTTATTTTTACAGGGAGAATGACAAATTTGTTTGTCCGCATTGGAACTATAATTTTGATATAGATTAGGAGCCTTGAAAGTTATCATCTCATAAAATTTCAGTAGTTTCAAAACATTTGCTTTCTACTTGGAGAAGAGATGTACATAGCTACTTCGATAATCTAAAAAGTTTTGACGTTTTGAAGCACAAGTGAACAAAATGCAGCATTTCACAGGCCAGGGTTCTTAAACAAGATTAAATATTCTCTATAAAACGTTTGACAGGTTTCTGCTTATTTTACTCGTAGGAGGCAGTGCGGTCCGTTACTTAATAATTTTTGTGACAGCTCTTGCCGTCTAATTGTCTTAATCGACATGCACATGTGAATTACTCGTTCCATACCGGAATGTAGTGGTTGCCGAATTACTCTCTAATCTCTCCCTACATCGATCGTAATCTACGATTTATTCTCTACGCTTATTACAGCCTAGCCTTAACTGTGCTCGATCTGAAATAACTTGATATGAAATTGAATATCAGCCTGAACTTTGCAATTTAGTTTAGAAACTTTTTCCATCTTCTTAAAAAATTTCAGACTGTCATTGGTCATTATTATTAAAACTGGACGGAGAATAAAACTGCGTAGACCGCTGTATTAAAATCTTTGACGTTTCTGTGTAAAACTTCAGCCATTTTCAAGTCAACAAAATCTCCATAATCTGCAAAGAAATAAATGTAAATCATTTTAGAACACCAAGAGTGAAATAAAATAGAGGTGTGATCTTATTGCCCAGACAAAGTATCAAGCCTGATCTAAAGCATCACAGCTAAATATCGAACTATCACAGCAGGAGAAATCACAGTAGAATAAATAGAGAGAATATTTGCACTTCGTAACAAACGGCAACACGGCAACAACCTACACTCATCACAGCTACACTCTCTAAATAGGTGTCGGTCTTCTGGAACGTTCCCATTCAGTAAAGTTTGAGAACGATAAAGCCCTGATCGTATTTGACGATCATGAATGGATTATCATGTTTAATGCTTATTGCTTCTGCTATTCTTAGGTCTATGATGCAATGATGAGTGAAAATGACACACAAATTAATTATTGATTAGAATATCTTGCAGCCCATACTATTGCTTCTCACCGAGCAACTTTTCTCCTTGGACGTAGAATCGCTATTTACAAATGTTCCAGGAAATTAAACCATCGAAATAACTAGCACGCCTTGTGGCGTAAGACCATCACCCGCGGAGGGATCAAATTTTATCGCCATCATTTTTGATGGCCAGCTAATCCGAATTTTTTGGCATGGGTCACATCCAGGGTGGGAACACCTTCGTGCACGGGATCCACGTTTCTATCATCATAGTTATGTCCTTTGCGTCTCCCTCGGTTAGAATGCCGTTGTTGTGGAAGTATGCGCTTGAACTATTGCGCTATAATAATAAGGTATGAAAAATAGAACGCCTCGGCGATTTGCCGCGGTAGAGGCAAATTCAACGCCTTAATTTTTCATGGCAACTAGGTCTAGTTTTTTGGCATGGGTCACATCTAGGTCAACCCACCAAATTCCGCACAAAAAATTATGAAGATTTCTCAACTCTTTCGACCACTTATTGGGCGGACAGACAATTATACGTATTTTTAAGCTTAAATATTCATTATCACCTCTCTCACTTCGTTCGCGGGCGCCTTCATTGGGGAAACATACCTGCAGAAGAATGGAGTATCTTTGGGATCACCGCTTGGCCTAACTTTTGCAGATTTCTATATGTCTGCTTTCGTAACAAATTTGCTAACTCAGGAACGACAGTCTAATCTTGTATTTTATGTTCGATACGTTGATCATGTATAAAAAATTCCTCCATTGGAGGTGATGTTCAAGTTCAGATCTAGCGGATATTCCGTCGGCACGGCAGCAGTGGCATGGGAGCCGAGGGCGGAGGTCGGAGTAGCTGCCGGCGATCAGGCACATTTTAGCTCGCGTTCTGTTCATTTGTTATCTTCATCAGCTCGCAGAGTAATTATTTAATGTTATTCATTTTGCTTGTTCAATTAACCGTTGCGCAATCGCTGTGGCGTCATTTGCTGTCTTCGCTTCCTAGAGCCTGAGGCAGCCGCATCTGCAGCAGGAGCAGTGAAGCATCTTCCCTTCCTTCATCTCTACCTAAATCTTAACATTACATACTATGACTGCCAGTCGGCCGGTCGTCCTGTATTGAACTTTTTTTAATGTGATTAGGGGTTCTAACTTAATTATCCTGCTTGGAGCTGCTTCCTTGTAATTGGGGTTTCGTTACCTTATTCAGCTTCTCCTTTGACTGAATTCTCGTATTCTTAATTTCTCTTTACTGCTCTGAAAGTCATCTCGACACTTACGGCAACATTACGTAAGGTAAGAATCAGACCTAGCGAGAGGATAGTTGTAGGGCCGTGGCATACGCCAGATGTCGTCGTGGCGCGCTTCGTAGTTTTAACCAAGTTCCTATTATTTTCATTGCAGTACAAGCCTGACAGAGCGGGACGTTTCCGACTTCCGAGAGCTGTGACGTGTTGAATGATGAAAGCTGCTAAGCTGCTTTGTCGACCTGCTTAAATTTTTCATAATCCACTGAATCTGGGTTAGTATATGGGGTGAACCGGGGAGGTATTATTTTTCAATTATTGAATGTCCTCACTGAAGTGTTGACGCGGTCTATAAGGAAGTTTTTTTTTTTCTCTTTAACAGTGCAGGGTGTTGGCAGGACAGCTTCTAACCGTGATTTCGACCACGTTGAGGAGGCTGGTCAATCGGCATTTTCTCCAACCAATTATTTTAGTGCCGTTGCTCCTAACCGCAGAAGAACCAGGGTTTTGTCGATGACTGCCGGACCGAAATCTACGGAACTATTGTCAGCCTATTGAAACTGTGTGGAAAGTAAACTCGTAACCCACTGTCGACCCTATCGTCGCTGTGCTGTTGATATTATGCGCTTCAAATCGACCTGTAACTTGTCTTGTGCGCTGCAATTTGTTAATCGATCAAGCACTGAGGCTTACTTCGTTAAAATTTCATCATCTTAGCGAGCTTAATCTGATGGTTTCGTCATTAGTTTCGAAACTTGCGAGCTATTTTTAGTGTTTCCAATTGTTCATCTAACTGCGAATTAATTGCTTATTGTATCTTAACTGATAAAATTCTTCAATTAGTAATCCAACTTTGCACAGTTTTTCAAAGTGTTTTGCCGCCACAATTTGTTACCGCTCCTTAAGTACCTGTTGAATAATTAGGAGTTTGCCTGTAGGCAGCATGTTGTCATTCAGGAACGTCTTATTTGCCATCCTTTCGTTATAAATTTTTAATACATGCTGCAGGCTGGTGTAAATGGCTGAGAACGTAATCGTACGTATAGGTTACCAAGGATGGAAGTCAATACTCGGTGGATAGGTAAGTTGAGATTGTTTACTGCACCGGGCAAATGAAGTAGAGATAAGGTGTGTGTGTGTCACAATGTACAAAACAGTCTCTTACTTCTTTCTGCTATGATTTATTATGCTTTGATAGTTCGATGTTAGCTGTAAAATTTTAGATCTAGGTTTGATCCTTTCTGCGCGCAATAGGAGCAATCCTTGATTTTATTTCACTATACGCGTGCTAAAACGTTTTGCATTTATCTCTCTGCAGATAACAAGGATTTTATTGAAAATGACCAAAGTTTTACGCAGAAATGTTGTCAAAGATTTTATGGCAATGGTCTATGCAGTTGCAAAGTTTTATTGCCGAGTATTGTAAAGAAAATTTACCAGTAACAGTCTAAAAATTTCAGGAAGATGGAGAACGTTTCCAACCTAAATAACTTAGTATGAAAAAATTCATTCGAATTCCAACATACGATTATTGCCTCCGCCAAGGAAGTTATGTTTTCGTCGAGTTTGTCTGTCAGTTTGTCTGTCTGTTACCAAGATAAATAAAAAAAATTGTTATGGACGGATCTAAACGAAATTCACAGGAATTGTGAGGTATGTTAGGACGAACAGGTGATTAACTATTGGTGAAAATCCCTTCATCCGTTTGTTTGTCTTATTGTCATAACTCAAACAGTTATGGACGGATTTTTATTAAACTTGCACGAGTTGTTTGGTATATGACGCAGAGTAAATGACCAAATTTTTGTGATGATCTGTTTGCAAGAAATCGTTCAGTGGCCAACATCACCATATTTTCATGTTGAAATAAGTCAAACGCATCACATCATGAAGTTAACCTAATCACAGTTTACGGTTACTTCAGTTGTTTTAGAGATTGGACACGTTTTGCAACGAAACCCACGACTTTGGGATTTGCAACAGCCTACGGTATCTGTGGCCATATTATAATGATTAGCTTCGATTCTCAATACAATCATGCGCTAGTGTAGGCAGTGTCGATCATTGCTGTGTTGCCCAACCCAGAGTTGGCTTCCACTCACAGATTTTCAATTGCCTAAAAAAAAAATATAGACATATTCTGAGGAAAACGATGCACATATTAGGTGGTTTACAATGACAACGCCTACTTTATGTATAATTCACAACGTTTCGATTATTACTTGATGCAAATGTCAGATTTGATTTAAGATAATTAGGCAGTTATTTCATATCTTTGACAACTATCATGTGTGGTAAACAAACGCAGTCTTTAAGACGATGATATAAGAAATAGCTGACCGAAGATTTTACTCTAAGAAATTCGTTCAGTTGGGCTCAGTTTAGTTGGTGGGTAACGATGCGCTGACAGCTGCAGAAGGAACGGATAGATTTCAGGAACGGTAAAATCTCATATCGCCCAAGTAGATGGCAGGAATGTGTCGGTATTTTAAGTGCGTACTTTAATGAACTGTTCTTTGATAACGATTTAGTAAAGCTTAAAATCGAACATTAATACTCTAATTATTATTATTACTAGCGGAACCCGTGAAACAATCCACGGTTAGTTAATGTTTTCACTTTCTAAAACATAGCAATCCTAAGTTACACTATCATAATTCACTTTACTTCGATCTAATGCAGCTCCTCAACCTAAGCTAACCTACCGCATAAATAACCCCCCTCCCTTAATCTTTACGAACTGGGTCTAACCTCATGTCTGCTGCACACGAGAGCCGAAACATAGAAAGGTTTCTCCCACCCTTCCCATTACGCTGCAGTAGATGCAGCTTCGACTTGTCTAATTTTGCTACATTAAAAACTGCATGAACTCCGAGCCGTAGCAGCGATTCCGTAACAGCGAGTGCCACTTGCTCAGTTTCGAATCTTTCTCTGAATTTCTGTTGAGTTTCAATTCACAACTGTGCATATTTAGAATCGATATGTCTTGATAGAAACAGCCGTTATAACGTGCACACAAACATCTGTTCCAAGAACGTGAAGGGCTTCCGTGTTTCGACTCGTATGCAGCGGGTTTAACGTAACGTAACTCGTATGCAGTGGACTTAACGTAGCCTGTCCATCTCAAGTCACCCTACATTACCAACCTATCTAAACACTATAATCATCACCGGTGGATCTCGCAGATGTTTTACTAGCAAAGCTTTCTCCCTTGCATATCATGATATAGACATAGAGACAGCATAAAAACAAATACAGCAATTTCACTCTTCGGGGGTTGGTACTTTTCTCATTGTTTTTCTTTTATGTTTACACGTCTTCGCTAACCTTTTTGTTTCTCATCTTTTGAAGTTAAACTTATTTAAACTTTCACATTTTTAATATTTCCATTTTTCATCGGTGCATTTGATGATCGTTTCAATTGCTGGACCCGTGGCTGCTTTGCAGTTTATTTGCAATAACTCAGCCCATTTTTAAATACAGTAATTGATTCATGTCACCGAGGGCATTTTTTCTGTCAGTTTATGTGATTTCTTTAAACATCGCGCTTCAATCTCACTTCTAAAATGCTTTAGTATGAAGCAGTTCAGACAGCTTGTGCATTGTATCCTTGCTAAAAAAAAATTTTTCTACATCTAGATCACTATGCTACCCCAGTAAAGTAAATGTAACTAGAAATGATAATTGGTGCTGTATGTATGATACGAGTAAAGGAACATCATGTCTGTGCTTCGAAACTGACTAATACTTTTTTCAAGAGCGAGCGAAAAGGAGACAGCTATGGTTAAACTTCCTTTCAGCGAAAATAATAGCTTCTTGCAAGTTGAAGCATCCGCTAATACTGAGCAGCGTAGCGTACAGACAAATGGATGGGCGGACGGATGAAGCCTCAAGCAGAAATATAATATAGATTGGTTTTATTCTTTTATACTGAAGCTCAAGACTCATTTTCATAACAAAGGCCCCATCATAGAGGAAGATAGAAGGGACATAACAGTATGTTGATTACACCTGCAACATGCATGAAGGTATCCCCACACGGAATCAACGCGCAAGTCGGGAAAGAAGAGGAAAAACAGAACCAAAGAATAGCAGTAGGACTATGAGAATAAACTCCTGATCGAAAGTTTAAGACCACTTGAAAATGTAAAAAACAACAGCGCTTTAGTGATAAATAAATAAGCTCATTCAATTAGGGATCAGTAATTTCTAAAAATAAAGGGTGAGAAAGATGAAAAATATCTGCCGTAACAATTAAGAAGTGCACATTTTTGTCAAAGAATGAGTTTTTTCAGTTGATTAAAATTATAAGGGTACTAGTGCAACCAGGGTAATAACTGTTTAGTTCTAGGGTAATTTCCAGCGTTGTGGATCATTTACAGGCTTGCACTGTTAGTGTGAAGGTGTCACTATGCCCAAAGCAAGCAAGCTCTCCGAATTAAAACGTGTCGAATTGCTCAACTGCATAAGCAAGGTTTGTCGCTACATGCAATCACAGCTGAAAATTCATCGCAGTAAAACTGTGATTTGCAACTTCTCAAAGGACCCTGAGAGTTATTGAACAGCAAAATCTAGTGGTAGACCGACGAAAATATCCCCTGCATTGAGTTGGAGATTTAAGCGCGTTGTTTCTCAAGACAGAGGACGGTTATAACCATCAGGGGACACGATAAAATGGCATTATTATTGTTATTATTATTCAATCACACCAGGCTGGCGACGTAGGAACGGAGAAACTCCATGATGTTAACAAACCCCCATGCAACCAGCACAGCGGGTGGAGAAAACAAAAGAATGAAAAAAAAGAAGATCCGAGTTCACAGAATAGCTCTGTGTACAGATCGTTTAAAGCTGCCAATACCAGCACCAGCAAAGACAGAGCCATCAAGACCATTCCAAACATCCACACACGATGGAAAAAACGAACGGGAATACTGGCCCGTACGGTTCCAAGGCAAACTCATGAAGAGCACCAGTCCGCCGAGTATACCTCACCTGAACAAATGGATCTGGAAGAACTAAAAGCGTTTGAAAGGTCCTCGGCTATTTCTGCATTACAAAGTGGCCCGTTTACAGTTTGCTCGAGAGCACCAGACATGGAACATTGAACAGTGGTTTGAAGATATGTTTTCTGACGAAAAAGGTTCAATCTGGATAGCCTTGATGGCTTCCAACGGTATTGTCATGACAAAGAGGTCCATCCTAAAATGTTTTCCAAGCGTCGCGGCAGTGGAGGCTCCGTTATCGTGTGGAGTGCCTTTTCCTAAAAAAGGGGAAAAATGAAGCTTCAGGAGGCACAGGGTCTTCGAACAGCTGCTGGTTATGCCGTCATGTTACAAAGATCATCTTTGTCAACGGAGGGCCCTCGTTTGTGTTATTATGAATGTTTTTCTAGTAGGATAATTCAGCACTCCACACTGTCCGCCAGACTATTACCTTCTCTCAGGAAAACGGGGTCCCTGTTTTACGTTGACAAAATTGTACATTTATCATTAAAGCAGGTATTTTTTTCGTCTTTCTCCCCTTCTAACCTTCTTTCTCCCCTTCTAATTACTGATCCCTAGTCGAAACAGTTTATTTCTAACTAAAACGTTATTTTTTTTTTTGCATTTTAAAGTGGTACTAAACGTTTGACCAGGAGTTTACAAGGAGGGAAGGAAAGTGGGCTCGAAGACCCAAGTCCCGAACGCCTAGCTAATGACTAAGGTAACCTACACAATCTCCCTGATATCGCCGCGCCCCTTAAGACTCAGCTTCAGAGTCGAGCGAACTCAGGAAAACCGCTTGCCTGCGAAGCTGTGACAACTCCGCAGCAGGACGGTCATGGGGTCGGGCGTAAGAAATTAACACGTTGAGCCTCATGCGGCGCAAGCAAGCTTCAAATTACTGGGCTCGACCACAGGAACTTGTGGGGCAAAGCAGGCAAGTCAATAAACGAGTCTACCGATTGATACCCATGGAAGAAAGGGAAAACAAAGCAAAAAAATAAATAGACGGTAAGTGAAAAGGAAAAAAAAATTATCGACACAAAGTAATTTCACCTGTTTTCAGAATTCAATCACAGAAAATGACGAAACGATCATCACAAAAATTGTATCAATTGAGTGTTATATTGCTCCTAATAATTCATGTGTTTTGAAAAAGATCCGTTCACATAACTTTTGGAGTTATTATGGTAACAAACATAAGATCAAACCCAGAGGTAACACCGAGGTACAAGCACCAAAACTTAGTCATTTACTCTTCTTAATATACCAAATAACTCAAGTACTGTCATAAGCAACAGATTGAAATGTTACGAAGCTCTCTATAAACTAAACTGGAGTTACCTACATAGATCTGCCATAATAAATGTAAAATATATTTTAATTATTATAGGTTAATTAAGATGCACTGGATACGAAATGAGGCAAAATCTTATGCAAAATTTTAAATGAAGCTATCTTCATTTTCAAGTGAAAGGGGCTAACTTAAAACTTCATTGTGCATCTAGAGATGTTATTATAAGTAAATAAATCACTCCAATACCTCATTCTATCTTTATATGCTTCATTGCAACTTCTCCTACTTCTTTTGTTACTTCATTCGTATTAACCTCCGCCAAGGAGGTTATGTTTTCGTCGTGTTTGTCTGTCTGTTTGTGTGTTTGTCTCTCTGTCTGTCATCAAGATAACTCAAAAATTTATGAACTGATTTGTATGAAATTTACAGGAAATGCTAGGTATGTTAGGAGGAACAGATGATTAACTTTTGGTGAAGATATGTCCATCCGTTTGTTTGTCTGCCTCACTTTTCTCAATGCCATAACTGAAAAAGTTTAGATGGATTTTGATGAAATTGACACGAGTTGTTAGGTATATAACAAAGAGTTAATGACCAAATTTTGGTAATGATCCGTTTGTTCGTTCGGTCGTTTGTCACTGTTTTTAATTTTATGCTTGTTAGCACAATAACTCGAAAAGTAATGAATTGATCTTTATGAAATTTGGAGGGGTTGTTAGTAATGTTAAAAGTCATTAATTATCAAATTTTGGTGCAGATCGGTTTGTTCGTTTGTATGCTTGACTCATGTTTGTCATAAGGTTTGTTAGCAGTAAAACTCAAAAAGTTATGAACGGATCTTCGAGAAAATTGCACAAGCTATTATTACTATCAAGAGGCACAAATGATTAGATTTTGGAGTTTATAAAAAAATATGGTTTCAGAGCCAAATTGAATTTTTTGCTGCCGTTGTCTCAATTGGCGGAGGTATGCGCTCTAAGAGTGCTCTAGTCCCTTTCTAACCTCCATCGCTGTTTCTGTTGATATCCCCTTCGTTTCTTTTTTCATAATTTTCTGCAGCTCATTTACATTTCACTACTTCACGACGTTCTGTAGCGCTTCATCATATCTTTCATTACTTCCTTCGTCACTTGTCATTACTTCCTTCCCATAATTCTTCATCACTGCCTTCAATATTTCTTGATTACTCATTACTTTCTTTTATTAATTTATACATTACTTTCTCAACTAGAATATGGTAAAGTGGGGTAAAAAATGAATTACCCCTAATGTGGGTAGCACACTTTTTACCCCACTTTACTATACTCAAAGAGCTCTTACCTTCCCCCCCCCCATCCATCCCCCAGCATGGCAGTTTTCAAATTCAAATTGATCCTGAGTTTAGGATCTCTTGTTTGTCATCAACAAAATTTTATTAATTGTGCCTCATAACCGTAGTAACAGCTTCTGTAATTTTCTTGGAAATCAATCCGTAACTTTTTAAGTTACATTCTGACAAAACTTTGACAAACATTGGCAAAAACGGATACGGATCAACTGATCATCAGCACACTTTAGTCATTAGTTGGCCATCAATTACGGCGATGAATTTGGTTGTCTGTCCACCAATTCCAAAAGAAAAAGAGGCAGGAGTTGAGTCATAATACTAACTTTTTTAATCAGTCAGGTAGGTCGACTGAGATGCGAAAAATAACAAGAATTTCAAGCTAGCTGGCCATAAAAAACAACGGCGTTGAATCTATAACTTCACGCGAAAAGAGGCAGAAGGAGATGAGCAATGTTCGTAATTTTTATAGGGAGTCAGTCGATTGACTTAGATATGAACAATGCCAAAAAACTAGAATTAGCTGGTCATCTACAATGGGTGGGTTGAATGTGCCTCCTACCGTGGGTGGTGGTTTTAAGCCACGAGGCGTTGTAGTGCAATATATATGTCTGTCTACCGAAAAAAAGGTAGAAGGAGTTGAACTATGTTCATAATTTTTCTGCAAAGAGTCTGATTGGTTCAAGTAGATGTGATCCATATCAAAAATTAGGTTAGTTCGCTGTCAAAAATAACGGTGATGAATGATATTTTCTGTCCACCCAAAGTGAGGTAGAAGGAGGTGGGTCATCATACCCAGTCGGAAATTATGGTTGTGATTATAGTAGAACAACTATGATTATGGTCGAGACTTTGGTTGTTTATTATCGATATATCCTCCATATTCAACCATGTATGGGGTGCAGTATGGTAGAGATATGTCACAAC
>LQNS02276882.1:2082292-2105364 GCA_001587735.2 Parhyale hawaiensis
CTCTTCAGTTTTATCCCTACATACAAAACTTTTTGACCTAATATCTGGACGCTGATACGCTATACATACACCAGCGACTTTTCATCGTTAGCTGCAACCCAGACTAACGTTATTGTGGCATTCTACCTATAGTGGTGATGTCCTTACTTATCATCTGTTTCGTTCCATCGTAAGCCTGTCCACTCTGATCTGTCTTACTTATTTCATGCGTCATAAATGATTGTAGACGAGCACGTTAACCGTCTGACATTTTCAGTAAAATATTCATATGAAAAGTTATAGGATCCAACAAAACTCCTACTCGTAATCGAACAGTCTCACCGACCGTTGCGCGGATCAGTTTTTGCATATTATTGCGGCGCGAGGCACTCATTCATGAAGTATGCATTGTAATATCCATGCAGTGAGGCTCGCACAATAGCAGCTATGGCAGAAGGAGCGGCAGACAGTAATTGAAAAGAAGAAAAAGAGAGAGAATCTTGGCAGAACAAGAATAGAGAAGCCTTCAGCCAGGCTCTATCCATCAGACGCTTTGGAAATTTCTGACTTGAGAATTTTAGACCCATTTTGCATAGCAAAGCAACCAATAAAAACCTGACATCCATACCATTCACCGGGGCACGCCAAAACAGGCTTGAATAAAACATGCGCGATCGCGTTTACGACGCAAGATTTGGAACAGGCAGAGTGATTTATTCTGGGGCACTCTAACCTAAATTGCTGGGCGTAAGAAAGAAATCACTGCAACTTTTCTACGGGAGAGCTCAGGTGTTTGCAATAGGCGATCTGCCATTGGCATCAATTGCACGTAAAAATTATATTATTTTTATTGTAGAACGAAACAAATCTGTGGTTGCAATACAGTGAGAGACTCAAACATTTTGGGGCCTACCAGAGATGGGCGGTACAAAAAGGGGCTTCCTCTGCACCGTGTGTCAAACTTTACCAACAATTTCTAAGCTCCTCACAAAACGAGAGCCAAGAGCTCCACTTCCTCGGCTTTGAAGTTATGCGGCAGCTGTCTGGGAACATTGTGAAAGGTGTCTCCTCGCGGCTACATATATCACGGCAGTTTGCCGAGACAAGTTTTCTAAGGCGCCCTGCCACAAATTCCATTCGCCTGGATTAGAAATCAAAGCTGCTTCGCTCCGCATCAGACGCGTCCACCATACGAAAAGTTTAGAAGTAAATAAAGTTACATTGTTTTTAAATGTATTGTGTGGCATCACCACTTCCTGTATGTAGTTATTTTCGAGAATTGTTGCACTTACGCTCAATTGAACATTTTGGTAAGCAGCTCGGAAGCCGTAGGGCAGCGCATGGTGAACAATGGTGGGCGCTCGACAGCGGATCGGCAGCTTCTGGAACATAAGACAAATTTAAGGTAGCGATGTGGATCACTCCAGCGGCCATAGTGCTGTACTTACTGGTCGGGCCGTTCCCCCTGCGCTCCCGCAGGCTACCTTTGCTGTGTCCAATAACACTGGAGGAATGGCGATGTTTAAAAATTTTTTGCCGTAGGAACGTTGCTGGGTGTAGCACAGGAGCGTCATCTATGACATGAAGCAAACAGGTTAGACGTCTAACGTGGCTGTACGTGACGCTTTTCACCATTAGCTAAGAACAAATTTAACTTGCCAGAAGTTCTGCTTTCTCTGGGAAGAAGCTCAGTAATATCTGTCTTCTTTTCGATTGCTCATAAAAAAATTTCAGTCAGTTTCGAAGCAAAGACAGGAAGTTCCTTTACACGTATCATACATATAGCACCGATTTTCATACCTTGAAATATTCACGTTGCTGAGGACGCGTAACGATCCAAATATGGGAAAATTCGTATCCAGAATACGGTGTAGAGAGTTGTTTTGAACTACCTCGTTCTAAAACATTTTTGAAGTGAAAGCGTGTTCTACAATATAATAAAGACCGATGTGTATTGATCTGTTTGTTTATTCATCAGTTTATCCATTTTCTGTCACGCTTTAACAAAACAGATAGGTGGAAATTAGCCCAGGTTGGAGGCTCTGGTCGTCCTTTCAAGTTCCGTTGAAAACAGCTAGAAAATAGGCCGGATTGCAGAAGATGGCAAACGCATCTTAATTAGGGACAGTAGAAATTCAAACAATGAAGACATCGATCGGCTTAGTCTATTTGTACGAGTATTAGCTTCTCCATACATCGAATCTATCACAAAGTATCGGGTGACCTTATGTCTGAATACACTACTTGCGTTGCTGAAGTTGAAATCGCAGCACTGAAGAAATCTGAAGCTTCTATTGCCACTCTCATGCATCTTGATTCGTAGTTTCTTCCCACAGATGATTTCGTTGCTTCAGCTATTCTCCCAAATTTCTTATATTCAATAGTATATGAAACTGCTTTCGCTAAGCAAAAACCATTGGACCTGTATACAGTGTATAGGCTAGCCTCCCGTATCCACAATGCCGAATCTTAGCTATTACTTTGAGTGGTGCTGATCGGGCTGCAACAAGCCCTGTATTTTCTCCATTTCAAAGAAAAAAAGTTTCGATACTGAGCGGCTGTGAACCCGTAAACGCTCTTCTCAGGATGATTAGGTTAGCAGTTGTAATAACGAATTTATGATCAATGAAGAAGGTCATCACAAATTCTTCTCTGTCATTTTATGACAGAGCGAGCCCTCTAGTGTTGAAATAAATCACGGTCAATGTGAAGCGTTCTGTAGTCAAGCGATTTAGATAATTTTAACAATTTTAGTGAAATGGAACATTCTAAGACGTTTTTCACGAGTGACGGTTTTACGCAAATGCTTAGTTTTCGAGATATTGGACTTTGAAGTTCCCATTGTTTTCCTATGGGAGAAAATACGCGGCGACTCCATAGGAACCTAAATTCACCTACCTATACTGACCAAACCCAACCTAACCTAACCCATCCTAACCTAACCCATCCTAACCAAACCCATCCTAACCTAACCCAACCTAACCCAACCCAACCTAACCCAACCCAACCTAACCCAACCTAACCCAACCCAACCTAACCTAACCCAACCCAACCCAATCTAACTTAACCTAACCCAACCTAACCTAAACCAACCTATCCTAAACCAACCTAACTCAACCTAACCTAACTCAACATAGGTACCTTACTCAACCTAACCTAACTCAACCTAACCTAACTCAGCTAAACCTAACTCAACCTAACCTAACTCAACCAAACCTAACTCCACTTAATCTTATCTTACCTAACCTTACCTAACCCCAAAAACCTATACAGAGAGGTTTTCCCTTACACTGTGCGAGTGTGGTTATTTTCTCCGATAGGGAAAACAATGGGAACTTCGAAGTTCAATACCTCGAAAACTAAGCATTTGCGGGAAAAACTTCTCTCATGAAAACGTCCTAGAATGTCCCATTTCACCTAAATACATTGTTAAAATTATTAAAATCGCATTACTAGAAACTTTTCACATTGTACAAGGTCACTTTAGCTGTCAGAAAAAATTCTTTCGGCGACGCGAATCAATTATTGAAAAAAAGGGCTGAGTCAGTTGTATTTTTATTTTGTGGAAAAGCTATCGCATAATATAAAGTACAAAGTAGTCACGGTTCCGATATTGAAGTGAAATCATCAAATTCACCGATGAAAAATGAAAATGTTGAAAATATGAAAGCCTAAATAATAATATCTTCAGATGTTTAGAAATAAAGGTTAGCGTAGGCGTGTAAATATAGAAGAAAGCAATGAGAAAAGTACTTCAGAAGAATAAGACTGCTATATAGATTTTTATGCTGCCTGTATGTCTAGCTATTGTTATGAAATATAAGGGCGAAAACTTTACTGGTGAAACATCTGTGAGATCCACCGGTGATATATAGTAGTGCCTGGCATACACGGCTATGTTAAGCCTCCTGCGTACGAGTCGCAATACGGAAGCGCTTCACGTTCTTCGAATAGATGTTTCTGCGCGGTGACATCGGCCGAATCTATTATGACAAATCGGTTGCGAATTGAAACTCAATAGAAATTCACAGAGAGATTTGAAACTGAGCAAGTGGCCCTCGCTGTAGCGGAATAGCTGCCGCGGCTCGGAGTTTACGCAGTTTTTGAATACCATCATATTAAACAAGCCGAAACTGCATACACAGCAGCGCAATGGGAAAGATAGGAAGAAACGTTCCCAAGTTTCGACTCCCGTATGCAGCAAACTTGAGGATAGACGTAGTTCGTAAGGATTAAGAGACAGGCGCTATATATGGGGTAGGTTAGAATGAGGATCTGTATTAGGTCGAATTAAACTGAGTTATGTTAGTGTAGGTTAGGATTAGGAAGCAAAGAATACAACGGGAGGACTCAATAGGACTAAAATAAATGTGACCGCACGTAGCAAATTTACGTCACATCGACGAGTCGAAGTATTTGAGTGTGTGACCTCAGGCCTTCGTAAGTTGTTTTCTTGAACATATCACCGTATTTTTTCGATATATTTCATTCAATCTCCCGCTCATGACTGGCCAGCTACTTGAGCTACAAAATATCGTAAAATGTTGTCGCCAAGTACAGAAAGTTCGAGCAATGGCTACCTGTTACTGTGCTTTCTCGCGCGTACAGAATTGGCTATAATGGTGCTATGTTTGTTGGTAAAGAATAAATATGCTCGGTGAAGAGCACTGCTAATTGAATATGAAGTGTAAATTAGGCTTCAATCAAGAAAAAGAAATTGAATCAGGTGGCCGAAAGGGAACAAATTCGGCGCTAGTGCTGTGAAAGTTTCCACCAGCATGCACTGCAATTTTCTATAGATAACTACTAAATTAGAATATACTATCTTAATTTATTTATACGCTAGAGATGAATTTCGCAATTTAAGACGATTTTTCCAGTTAAATTAGTTAAAATAATCTTAGGCTGCTCAGCCATAGATTCGTCGATGATGACGGCACTTTTTGGTGCCAAGTCCTCGTGAGTCCTCCCGTTATGCTCTTTGCTTCCTGGTTAGGATTGTTTCATTTTACATAGTGTGAACATTAACCAACCATGCAATTTCTATGGGTCCCGCTAGTAATATATAGATCCGGTAAATGGAAAACAGTTACATAAGGGTATAGATTTATTGAAACATGTACCTATGATCTTATCGATTTAAAAAATTACATACACATTTGTAGAAATTCTTCACAGCATCCTTTTCTAGGTCACCACCAACGAAGTGAAGGCAGTCCTTTCTGTAGACCCATTCTTGGCCAGTAGCTGAAGAAGGGTCATGAAGAAATATAGATGGTTAATAATGAAAATTTGCTTTTTGTTTTTTCTACAATATAATAAAGACCGTTGTGTATTATCCGTTTGGTTGTTTGTTAGTTATCTGTTTGTTTATCTTTCCACTAGAGTACCCGCACTGTCAAAAAATGACAGCTAGCATTTCTTGAAAACTCGTCTTCACTTTAACATGTACACTTCCGTTACTAATATCTTTCCTGAGAATACGCAACAGCGGCCATCTAAAACTGCCATAAAAAATTAGTGCTCTCTCTATTAATCCATCTATAAAAGCACAACCGTCTCCCACCTCAGAAGAGGTGAAGAAAACTTTTATAGTAGCAAGCAGCAAAGCATTAGTGAATAAAAGTAATTGCCCGTCGCGTATTCTAGATACCTACGGATGAGCCTCCAGTACATCTAAGTTTTTTTCTTGCAGCGAAAACTCTTCGTCAACGAAAGATTGGAAGCTGAAAGAAATAATCTTGTCTACTGCTCCGTGAAAAATCATCGCTTCGGTTGTGCTTTTGGATCAGCTACATATGTTCCCATGCGTGGAAAAAGTGATAATATAAAAATCAGATTCCATAACCGCGCTCAGAGGAGCTGAAAATATCTTCATTGTTTCGAAGTCAAGAACTGTTTGAAGCAAGAAATGCATTCAGGTAAATGGATAACCATTTCACTTTTGCCATCTTAGTAGAGGTAGTAGCGGGATCCTGACCACTAGTGTAGGGCGGGATCCTGACCACTAGCGTGGTCGACTGCAGCCGTACCGTCCCGCCGCCGCGCGCCCGGCGCCGCCCCCCTCGGCGGGGGAGGCGTGGCGTTCCCCACCAGGGATGATTATATGGGCGGGATTTCTGATTTTTTTTATTTCGGATTTTTTTACTGGTGAGGGCAGTACCCATACGTAGCCTCGGGCACTAACGAACCGCCTGAGCAATAAAACCTTCCACGAGACGGTTGTTATCTTACCATCACATCCAATCCTTCTAACCCACCTATTAATTTCTTGNCTAGATCGCGGTAGGTAGGGCTAGGAAGTCGCGGAAGGTACGATAGGAGCTTGAGAGTGAAGCTCGCGACCTACCGCGTAACCTATGCGCGCTATGAGCGTTGCGCGCTTGAAGCATATAGGGTACGTAGGTTAGGTAAGGAAGGATGAGTAACTAGCTATTTTTTTTCAAGTTGGGGAGTAATCAAGAGTGTTATGCTTTAATGTTCTCTGTTTTTAGCTTATACAAAGTTTAAATTCGCATCAAAGAATGGGGTTACGGTAAAATATCTGAAAATAAGCACCATCATATGCTCGCATCAATCTGGAGCAGGAGATAGTGGAAGGTTTTATTGCTCAGGCGGTTCGTTAGTGCCCGAGGCTACGTATGGGTACTGCCCTCACCAGTAAAAAAATCCGAAATAAAAAATCAGAAATCCCGCCCATATAATCATCCCTGCTGGGAAACGCCACGCCTCCCCGCCGAGGGGAGCGTGCGGGAGCGGCGCGGGGCGCGCGCGCGGACTCGACGGTACGGCTGCAGTCGACCACGCTAGTGGTCAGGGTCCCGCCCTACACTAGTGGTCAGGATCCCGCTACTACCTCTACTCATCTTCTACAACCTCGTCATCACTCTCCATGAAAACGCAGCTTAATTGCAAAATCTGCAACCTGGCCCATTTTTACGCCCGTTTCGTTATGAGCGTGACACGAACCATACAAAGATATGAGTACATAAACATATATATTTATAAATATATCTTAATTTAATAAAACTTATCGTGTATTTATTTATATACTAGAGTTCCCGCGCTGACAGAAACGACAGCGAAGAATTTGAGAAGGCCCGTCTTCCTTTAATATGCCATTGTCACTAATGTGCTTCTGAAAAATAGGCTACAACAGCTCATTCAAATTGTAAGAAGAGATCAGTGTTCTATTTCAATTTATGTCAGAAACACTACCGTTTCCCACCATAGATCACATGCGGAAAAATTTTGCATTAGCAAGCAGGCCTCAGTGAATTTAAATAAATTACTCGTCGCGTATCCATGATACCGAAGAAACCTTCAGTACATTGAAGATTTTGTGTTGAAGTGAGATCTGCTGCGTCAAGAAGAAGAAGCAAGCTGAAGAAAATTATATCTACTTCCCGTGAAAAATCATCGTTCTATCCGCCTTTCGTTGCTTAGCTTCTGAGTTTGTAAGTGGAAAACTGAGAACAAATATATGGCTCGATGTATGGAGAAAGTTATAAAAAAAATACTGCAAGCTAAGAGAAGCTGTAGTATCTCTATTTTTCGATTCCGAGAATTGTTTCAAGCAAGATTTACATTGAGGGAAAGATTAAGGAGCCAGGTTTCGCCATCTCTTTCAACCCGGTCATTGATCTCCTTGGAAACGCAGCCTAAGTACAAAATCTGCAACCTGGCCTATTTTTCGCCCATCTATTTGTTAAGAGGGGGGACACGAAACATATAAGTTTATAAACATTTAACTAGATAAACATACGACGGTGTTTATTATGTTTGATTTCGTGCCCACATCTTAATGAAATAGGTGAATATAGGTCAGGTTGCAGATTTTGAAATCAAGTTGCGTTTACATAGAGATCGATGACCAGGTTGCAGAAGAAGGCAAAAATGAGATCGTGCCCACATCTTAATGAAATAGGTGAATATAGGTCAGGTTGCAGATTTTGAAATCAAGTTGCGTTTACATAGAGATCGATGACCAGGTTGCAGTGTGCATTATCTGAATGCACATCTTACTTCAAACAGTTCCTTATATATTTCTTTTATCACAACCATAAATCTGATTTATGTGTCATCACTTTCTCCATGCATCGGAATATATGTTTGCCTTCAGTCCACGACGTATAGCTTTAGTAGCCGATCGCCAAAGCACATAAGAACCGATGATTTTGACGGGGCAGCGGGCATAAGTAAGTCTTTCAGCTCGTTGTCTTCCTTGGGTGGAGCATTTTCGCTTCAAGAGGAAAAGAAACTTTGATGTACTGAAGCCATATCCTTGAGGTACCTATGATACGCTGCTGGGAATTAATTAAATTCAGCAATGCTTTGCTGCTAGCTAATGTTAAAGTTTTTTTGTTCTTCTTCTAAGGTGGGGCCGATTGTTCTGCTATAGATGAACTGACATAAAATGCACTATGACAATTTTGATTGGCCTTTGTTGCTTATTCTCCAGATGCATAGTAGTGAGGCGAGCATGATATGTTCAATGAGGACGGGTCTTCAAAAATTTCTCGCTGTCGTTTTTAGCAGCGTGGGTACTCTAGTAAACACATAAACACACGACGGTGTTTATCATATTGTGATGATTTTCTGTCACGCTTCAAGAAATTGGGACGGGTTGCAGATGGTAGCAAAAGTATAGAGCGGCCTTACATGTGAATGCGCTTCTTGCATTGCCGACGTTGGGATCGAAGCACTGAAGATATATGATGTTTCCATTAGTACTCTCATGCAGCTTGATGCTTCGTCGCTTCCCACAGATAGTTTCGTTGCATCAGTTTTTCTTCTAACTTTTCTCCAACCGTCGACGAATTAGCTTTCCTCTAAGCAAAAACTATTGTACTATATGATTTCCTGGTGTATCGATGATACCAAATTGAAACAATTATTTTGAGTGTTACTAATAATTTTGCTCCATATCAGAGAAAGAAAAGAGGAGGTTCGATACTCAGCAATTATGAAGCCGTGAACGTTTACCTCTACCCAGGTAAATGAGGCGAGAGCGTTAGTAGCTGCTCCAGGTTCCATTCTAGTAACGTAACATTGTCATGTTAACATGCCTAATAATCCCTGAAAATTTCATAAAGCTCCGTTGATAACTTCTTTAGTTATCTAGGTGACAAAGAGACAGAGACGACAAAAACATAACCTCCTCGGCAGAGGTAATTTCACAATTCAATAATATCAACAAACGTTAGTGTAACTATATAAACAAGACTCACACAATTCAAACTAGCCTAATGAGCACCAGCAGACTTATGTAGGAATAGAACTGCTACAACGAAATAACTAGTACCGGCTCAACTGAACCGCGGACACAGACTTTACAACTAAAAGAATGCAATGACACAAACATATTAATGAAATATTATACAAAAATAATCTAAGATGCATCTATAACAGGCCTAAATTCACTCAGTCGCCTCATATAAAAATAAGTAGAGTTTTCATTGTAAATATAAACAATATGAACAGCTTAAAAAACACAGGTGATATCCATATAACTAAATAATACCTACAACATGAAGAAGAGTTCACCATCTGAAAACTTACCGGCCAACTAAATGTCCGTAGTGAAGCAGAAAATACTTGTGCAGACTGTAAATTTCATCTGAACATTTACTTCGCACTAGATGTTCTATCTTGCCACTCAAATGTACTTTTCTGCTCATGGGATATGAGAACATAATTAGGCTACTTTAAAAAGTTCATTTCCTAATTCGGTTAAAAACTATATCAAACAGGATAGCTACATGGGAGGGGCATTCCAGAAGTGATGACTTATTCATTAATTCTTCTGAAAGGATCCGAGGTGATTAGAAAATTCATTATGATGACTGAACCGGTCAGCATTCACAGGCGCCTAGTGAATATTTAGTTTACTAGGCCAATGTCAGTACGGTTAGGAGACGGGTCGTCGATTTCAGAGTGGTGACAGAGATGCGAGTGACAGAGTACGCTCCGCTCGCCCATGCGCAGCCACCACCTTATCATAGGCCTAGCCGTAAACAAAATGGGTCGCCTCGTAAAGCACTGACCTTCACGACCGAGCCTTTCATTTTTGCTTGCAAAAGTACATGAGAATGATGATGAGTATATTAAAAGTAAATTCTTGACAACAATACGTTGCTCGATTAAATTGTGCTTATTTAGTCGTGGCTGCTCCTGGACTTTACAATTAAAAACAGAAAATAGAAGGCATTACTTTTGGATTGATCGTCATAACGATGCTAGTTGGAACTTGCATTGTTTGATCAAAGATTTAAACTGGACATATATATTGTTCGATTATGGCAGGTTGTTAGTGTTCGACTCCCTGGTTCGGGGTAGGGGGGGGGGGCGGCGGCTAAGCTCTGGCCTGCATGTCAGGCAAGTGGGATATTGAGCATGTTGGGCTCGCTGAATTAACATTTGACCTTAACCAGATGTGGAGATTCACAGAAGTACAGAAGTCGCTGGTGAGTGCCACTAAACTAAAGCCTTCTCTCTGTGACACTACAGCTCTGATAATCTGCATTGGGCTGTGGTTGTGCACAAACAGGTACAAAGGGGGTTTCCCAGCTAACACATTTCATGTGGTTGCCTTGCACCGTAGCTATAGTATAAGTAGTGCCCCACTAGTGCCTATGCCACATCGCGATAAAAGTGGTACATAGTTCATGTTATATCAGGTTAGGAGAAACTTGATTCACTTTTGGTGAAGAGCAGTTCAACCAATTATTACCTCCGCCAAGGAGGTTATGTTTTCGTCGTGTTTGTCTGTCTGTTATTTGTTTGTCTGTCTGTCACCAGGATAACTCAAAAAGTTATGAACCGATTTGGATGAAATTTACAGGGATTGTTAGGTATGTTACGAGGAACAGATGATTAACTTTTGGTGAAGATATGTCCATCCGTTTGCTTGTTTGTCTGCGTCATTTTTCTCGATGCCATAACTCAAAAAGTTATGAATGGATTTGGATGAAATTAACATGAGTTATTAGGTATATAACAAAGAGTAAATTACCAAATTTTGGTAATGGTTCAATTGTTCGTTCGTTCGTTCGTTCGTTTGTCTCTGTTTTTAATTTTATGCTTGTTAGCACAATAACTCAAAAAGTAATGAATAGATCTTTATGAAATTTATAGGAGTTGTTAGTAATGGTAAAAGACATAAATGATCGAGTTTTGGTGCAGATCAGTTGGTTCGTTTGTATGTTTGACTCATGTTTGTCATAACGTTTGTTAACAGTATAACTCAAAAAGTTATGAACGGATCTTCAAGAAAATTGAACAAGCTGTTACTAATATAAAAAGGCACAAAAGATTAGATTTTGGTATGCGCTCTCAGAGTGCTCTAGTTTACTTATCTTTTGTCCGGTAGCGTAACTCAAAAAGTTATGAACTGATGTTGTTCATGAAATTTGCAGTAATTTTTGGGGGTATGAGCATATGAACGAATTTCTGTATTGATCTGTTGGTCTCTATGTCAATTTGGTTATACTCTTTGCAGTAACGGGACTCAAAAGTCGAACATTTATTTTCCAGATGTTGAGGCACAAATGAACAAATTTTGGGAATGAACGATATCTCCGTTAGTGTGTTTGACTAATGTTTGTGGAATTTTTGTTAGAAGTATAATTAAAACTAGAGCACTCTGTGAGCGCATACTTCCGCCGAGCGAGGCAACGGTAACAAAAAATTCAAATTGGCTCTAAAACCATGATTTTTTGTATCAACTCCAAAATCTGATCATTTGTGCCTTTTGATGGTAATAACAGTTTATGCACGTTTCTTGCAGATCCGTTCGTAACGTTTTGAGTTATGCTGCTAACAATCATTAGGACAGATATGAGTCAAAACATGTAAACGAACGAACCGATCTGCACTCAAATTGAACAAAACATTTCTGCAAAAAATTAATAAGAACTTCTATAAATTTCATAGAGATCCATTCTTTTTTTTCGGATTACTGTGCTAAAAATCATTAAATTAAATACAGTGACGAACAAACGCATCATTAGGTACAAAAAAATGGTTATTTACTCTTCGTGATATAACTAACAACTTATGTAAATTTCATAAAAATCCGTCTGTAGCTTTTTGGCTTTGACATTGAGAAAAATGAGGCAGACAAGCAAACTGATGGACGAATTTTTACTAAAAGTCAGTCATCTGTTCCTCCTATCCTAATATTCCTAACAATCCCTGTAAATTTCGTCAAAATCGGTCCCTAACATTTTGAGTTATCTTGATGCCAGACAGAATAATGGAAAGACAAACCGACAAACCCGATGAATACATAACCTCATAGGCGCCTTGGTTGACGGATGTAATAAACCCTCGATGAATCTTCATGAAATTTTCAAGAAATAGCAATGTTAAAAGGCTTTAAGACGCAGCTACTCTTGCAGATGATCGGGTGGGGAAACAAATAAATAAGTAGTTAAATGGTGATGATAGGGTTGTCTGCTTGTGTGTTCATTCCCAGTTAAAAATCTACGGTGGAACAAGCGCGGCATATGGTACGCAGTTCTACGCGCTCGGTCGCCTTTTTGAGCGGGGCATCCGTGAGGCTCGGGAGCTGCGCGCGGTGCTACGCGCTCGGTCGCCTNCTTCCACTACGGCAAACCATAAATAAGCCAAACAAGATGACAGAAGCGAGCAGTCTTGGTAGTGTTATGGGCAAATGCGCGCTCAAATTACGCGGCAGCAGATGTGCTGAAACCCCAACCAGGGTCATCCGAGAAACCACGAGGCGTGGCCACCTCCTCGCATAAATCGGCCTAATATCGGATCTGCCGCACATAATCCACGCGCGCTCCACTGATAATTTTTAATTGGGTTGAACGGTTTGCCATAGTTGCACCCAAACCAAATGGCTACATTTTAGGCTATGACTGAGACTACATCTTAATTTCAGGATCAATTTTTATTTTTCGTTAACACTGCCTTGCCTGACGGAGGTATGCGCTCTCAGCGTCGTTTAATGTTACAAATAACTCCTATAAATCCATAAAAATCTGTTCTTAATATTTTTTAGTTAGTGTGCGAACAAGCATAAAATTAAATGCAGTGAAAAACTAACGAATGAACCAAGTGATCATTACAAAAATTTGGTCAATTACTCTTCGTGACATACCTAACAAACATATACTGTAAATGACATGAGAATCCATTCGTAACTATTCGAGTTATTGCATTGAGAAAAATGAGGCCCACAAACGAACGGATGGACGGATCTTCACTAAAATTCAATCATCTGTTTCCCTAACATACATAACAATCCCTGTAAATATCGTCAACATCCATCCGTGACTTTCTGAGTTATGTTGGTGACAGAATAACTGACAGACAGGCAAACCTGACGAAAACAACCTCCTCTGCTGAGGTAATGAAAAATAGTCAAAGCTTTGAAATTCTAAGTTAGTGAAGCTAATAGCACAGCACTAGGTGTAAACTATTGGTTCTGCTATTTTTTTTTTTGTTGATTTCTGACTGTGTGCTGAACATCATTATTCGAAAAGTTGGCATTAATGCTGAATGTCCGTTCCTGAAAATTTTCTACGACATATTTGTCCGATTCTATAGGAATGAACGGTATCCTAATTTTTTTTTTCATCAGGAAATAGGCCTCGAAGGGGCTCACTTATGTCTATGTTGGACTTTCATGACGTGTACCTTTCGAGCTCATTTCACTTCGCTAAGTCTTATACACGATAGCATATATGTTCTATTTTTTCATGTTTCCTGGCCTCGTTCATACATATTTTGGGCGGGTGTACTTATGTACCTGGTTTTGGGCTCGCCCATCGTATGTTGTGGAGAACAGCGCCTCTAGAGGGACTTTTAGGTTATCTTAGCCATTAGCTACGTCTTCGGGAAGTTGGTTTTCATGCCCACATTGCTGCTTCCCAATTTCATACTCCTTTAGTTATTACTTTTATCTGTTCTTCCTCTTCTTTTCCGACTTGCTGTTCCCATGCACGTTGATCCTATTTGGGAACACCTTGATCGCTTAATGCATGGGTTCCATGTCACTCGACATACTATATGTATGTCCATTTCTTTCTTCCTTTAAAAGAGCTTAGGACTTATTTGGGGAGGCTCAAACTTCTTCTACTACTACTATCACCTGAGTTTCGTGGCTTACTTGACATGCTACATGTTCCTTTTTACTCTGTGCAGTACAGGTACTATGTAAATAGAGAGTCAGTGACCCAATGATAAATGCTAATTATTTTGTTCCCTGTGTTCTCGTTTCAGGTGAGACNCTTCTACTACTACTGTCACCTGAGTTTCGTGGCTTACTTGACATGCTACATGTTCCTTTTTACTCTGTGCAGTACAGGTACTATGTAAATAGAGAGTCAGTGACCCAATGATAAATGCTAATTATTTTGTTCCCTTTGTTCTCGTTACAGGTGAGACTGAAGGCCTGATGCAATATCCCGCTCGTGAACTTGCCGCTTGATGAATCACCAGCCCCTCATCAGTACAAGAAACATGTGCGAAGCTACGATGAGTACAAGCTATCCAGCATACTCACCCCAGATCAGGCGGCACACCACTGTGCGTCGGTGTCAGTCATTGTCATCGTAGGCTGACCAGGCTACGGTAATCCATGCAGTAAATAATTTCTTATTAGCGACGCGGTGCTCCACAAATATAGAAAGAGCGACCTAACCAATTTCTAATCTGAAGAGAATGTCATGATCTTGTTACGGGAGAAGTTGCCTCCAGAAGCAGGCGATAGATTGCCTTATCCTAAATATGTATTTTGCATTCTAGCCCCTTTTGCTTTTTCATTGATGACACTCCTACTTGCGTTTTGTTTCCCTTTCCTTTCGTGATACAGACCAATTAGTCTATTATGTTTTGTCACGAGAACTCCATTCATGGACTCTCGTCTCAGGTCATATTGCGTAGCTCTTTTTATCCTCATATGCAGTGTCGTAGCGTCTCGAGAGATTCGTGCAACTTGAGGCTTCATAAATTGTGTCCGTTGTATTTACTACAAGCACGATTAGTACATTGCGCTCTCATTGTCTATTTTATGAGAATCATAAACTTGTGTTGAGTAAAATTAGTTTTTATTAACCTATTTTCCGAAAAACTCTGTTAGGTATGAACTATTAGAATTTAGGTCTTTGAACAGTAGTCTAGTTGAGAACATTTTCTTTTTTTTGCAGTTTTGTGACTTTTCAATTACTATATTAGAATTTGCTAATAAAAACCTGCAAGCACTGGAAGCCGCTGGAATATACATAGGCTAATTTATTAGGCAGTTAATAAGTACTTTTTATTAGGTCACGAATACATGCCGCTCACGTGGATTTTCTAAAACGCTCTACTGGTGATCTAACAACAGTATGCTAAAAAAATGCTCCACACAGCCGTATTTATCTGTCAATAAGTGCTTCTAACTGAAAATATTTGATGCAGTTTACGACAGATAAACACGGCCGTGTGGAGCATTTTTTAACGTATAATTCTGAGATGGCCAGCCGAGAGTTCTCGCAGTTCCAAGCAGACGTTCTCGCCCGTGACTTTGCAGATCTGCCCGGAGAAATGTAACCTGTAAAGAGGACGTAGCGACCTCGCCACTGTGTCACCACTATACAACCGCGACTCTGGACGCTACAGCGAACGTCGCTGAATTGGGTGAAAAAATGCACCGATATTTAATAGGGTTTAAATCTCCCTAATCCATCACGAATTTCGGGTTAAAAGCTAGGAAAAGGAAACGAGATACAGTAGCAGTATGACAAACTAAAACGAGGAACCCGTGCACGAGGGCGTGTTCCCACGCAGGATCAACACGCATGGGCTCCGGAAATCGGGAAGGAAGAAGAAGAACGGAAGAAAGCTTCATCAGTAGGAGAAAGAAACTGGAAGGAAGTAAAGTAGGCCCGGAGGAAAGATACCTAAGGACCTATAGCTAGTTAGTTGTAGTCTGTTGTTCAATTAAGCCTCTGTTACTGCTCGAGGACGATGTCACCGAGGAAAGAGCCATGCGCATTTGTTGTATATGGTGGGTATATTGATAGAAACTAAGAACCTATGCCCCAGGGTGTTCCCACACAGCATCGCAGCTCATGGAAACAACACGTCGGGATAGAAGAGGTCCATCAGACGACAAAATTGTGAGCAGGAGCATGAAAAAAATGAAAATGAATTCTAAGTGGGCACGAAAGAGGAACATCCCGAAGGCCTAGCTGTGGTTAAGGTATCCTTTAGGGTTTCTCTAGGGTCTCTGCTCCCCATAACATACGATTAGCGACCCTAACTAACCTAATCCTATGGCCCATCCTGTCAACAAATAGTGTCGACAGTATTTCCTCACAAATAACTTATTAATTTAGGGTGAAACTCCAAGAATTCCAGTCATTTTTCATCAGTTTCTAATACTTCTGTCTTTCAGTCTTGCTGTCCGATTTAAATTTAAAATATTCCAGCTTCATTGCATTCACGGGAGATTCTGTTATTTTGGAGGCTGAGCTGGTATTGATTACTGTATTAACCGGCGGTTCTAGCAATTGTCCGTGGGATGTCCTTTAAGCACAAAGTCTAAGCTAAAATCATTGGTTAGTCATTTCAAGCTGTTGGTATAAAAATTCTTTAAAGATGTCCTTTCACTATAAATGTGTGTTAATAAGTAATCCTAAAATCCAGCCTCCTAAAATTGGCAAGTTTCAGTTGTAGCACAATAATTCATAGGGTATCACAGGCAAATTATGGTAAAGCCAACTCTGAAGAGTATGGTCTCTAGACAAGTGGTTTCCATAGTTCAGTTTTCTACGGACCCCTTGTGAAATCGCCTCGAAGCACACGTATCCCCGCCATTAAAATGGCATCAACTTAGTATACTACGTACTGAATGAGTATTGTAGATGTCGCTGGTTTCCAGGCAATTGCGTTTCCGTTAATACAGAACGGCAGAGACATAACAACATACGTCAAACATAATTATTATTGTAACAGTCATGTGACATACCAGCACAGCATAAATTCACATACAACGAGTTTTCACCTTTAACTCTCTTTAATTTAATTTGAGTGTCCCAAAATGACTATTTGCATTGGACGATGGTTAGCATATGCCGATCTCGCCGTGTTTGGAAAAGAAAAAGCTAAGTTTTTGTGATCGGGCAAAAGCAATTAGGGGTAACTAGACCATAGTTAAAATAATTCAATTTCAAGAAATTGATGTAAAATATTACTATAAGCTATTTAGACTGATATTTTTCCTCGTATAACCTTAGAATATTCTGTAATTACTATCATTTATGGGACATAATGAGATAAAAATGTAATAGGTATTGTCACAGAAGCTTCAAACGTCATGAACCAGTAGGGGGTCCGTGCGATAATTTCAGGGGGCCGTGGGTTCATAATGTTATGCACCCCCTATGGGAAGCACTGCTCTAGACTGATTGCCATTTGCTTGCTTTACAGAGGGTCTCAATTACTATTGTTACTACAGTCCTACCACCGTAACCGGTACTAACCACTTAATTAGGTGAGTGGTTCCGTATAACAGTTTAATAAGCCCCTGCAAAGAGAGCAGTGCATTGTCGTAGACCACTAGGGTTGAATACATGCATTGTGCTACATTTGGGTAAAACCTGTGTTACAAAGGATAAAGAAAATTACATTTATCAATATTAATTAACTAGATAACATAAATATAATCGGAATTGTAAAATATTCCGAATAATGACGAATACTAAAACAACTAATGAGTAATATATAAACTGAAATAAATTTATCATGGTTTCCTTTCCTTTAATTAATCAGCATTAATATCAGACATTGAATATTTTAAGAGTAATTGCTGTCTTCATGATGGTATGTTCATTAATGTCCATTAAAATAACTCATTTACATTTTAATTAAGACACACATATATTCTGCTCTTCAGGATGAAGACAATTTCATACTGAAATACGTCCGTTTTGGAACCACCTACAAATTCCGATAGTCCCACGCTCTGCTGATTGTGCTTGCATGCACGTAAAAGTAAACAGATGAGCGTATATATTCGGTAGCAGTTGAGATGAACCTCTATTCCCACTGTACAAGGGAACTTCTCCTTTTGCCAAGGTTGCAAACCACGCAACGGCCAACAGAGGTCCGTAACTCATAAAATTTTTGCAGCAGGCCGCTCTCTCGCCACTCATATTACTGGGCACAAAAGGGGACTCTTTGAGGGCTCTAACATGCGTGCGAACTTCGCCCATTTCCCGAAGCGGATCGTGTGAGCGCCATGCTGGCACAGCATAATTTAAAATTTCCATATCTTAAAAATAAAATGATCGAAGCACTGCACCTTTGGTCTCCGCTGTACCTCTGTTTGTTATGATCACACAAAGACTGGCTTGATTGGGACCCTGAGCTATCAGTGTACACAGTGCTGCTGTCCGGAATAAGAGAGCTTCCTGTTAGTGTGACTGTAGAATTTACGTTTCTCAATAACAACACAAATGATAACGTTTCTTATCATAAACGAAACGAAATGACATGTGGCATAACATATGCAAGAGCATCCATTTAAGTAACAATACTTACTATTCGATTCACTGTGCTCTGCATTACGGGCAATATTTGGTGGAAGTTTGATTGAAATGTCAGAAAGAAACAACGCCTTATGAAAGTAGATACTTTCAGCAATCCAGGAAGGCATGAAAAATGAGATTTGGGGCCCTTGCTGCCACGAAACTGTTTAATTATTGCAAAGAAGAGATATTTTATATTCCAAATTGGACTGATTACGTACTATTCTAGTCAAACCTTCTCATATCAATTTAGTCCCCATAGAAGGTGACGTAGATTCATTGAAGAAAACAGGTCTGGTCACAGGGCTAATATACGCTTCGCAACAAAAGAAAAAGAGTGAGAACCATAAAGCATATCCTGGACGTTATATATTACGATCTTTCAAAAAGTTCCGCCACGATGCAACACGCCGGGCTGATTTATGAACATCGTAAGATGGGGTGTGGAGGAGAAATATTGAGATGGATTGAGGACCTGCTGTGCAGCGGTCATCGTGCATGTGTGAGGAGGAATGAGGAGATGGTATGGTGCTCATGTGCGCTGTCTCTGCAATGTTCTTAAAAGGTATCTAAACTATAAAATAATTTCTTTTACAGTATATATACCGGTAGTGAGAACTGAAAACTGATAGTGTTACAAGTTCTGTTGACATTTTGATATAATTTTTGGGTGTATTTTTCCCAGCACATGTAGAATCATTTTCATTTATATGACTGTAATTTTATTTATATTTCCCCTTATATTTTAAATTTCAAGTTTCAGATGTACGCCGGGGCTACACAGTAATTCTAGTAAAGCTAAAGGTAAAGTCAACTTAGACCACACCCTCACCTGGGAAACCCGCATGCATTGGTTTGTGCTGCGGGTACAGGCCCACTGGCCCCAGAGTAAGTGAAGTTGCAGTCGACCTCGGGTCACCAAGAACTATGGCGCCAATTTGACGGAAGGAACAAATGACCCGAGACCCCCCACCCCCATCATCTCTGAGGAAGGCAGTTCCTCCACGGTGCCATGCATGCACACACAACTGCCGAGTCATCACACCAAGATCTGAAAGAGCTCGCTGCCTGGCGGATTTAATTTGTCGGATAACATCCCTATAAAGCCCGCTGCAGACGAGAGTCGAAACACGGAAACGTTTCTCCGTACTCATTCGATTTTGTCGCTACGGGAGACAACTTCAGCTCGGCCAGATTTCAAATGTTCTGTCATAATGGATTAAAATCTAAGCTACTATTGGAAAATTCTTCTACGGCCGGTGCACTGTGGAGTTTCGAATAGCTCTCTAAGTATAGAGTGAGTCTGAGCTCGCAATAAAGTAAATTTTATTACGATGTTCAAAAATGTTAAGATGTAGTGAAGGCAACAGAAACTTTTGTTCCAGGAAAGTGAAACGTTCTTGTTTTTCGACTCTCGTCTGCAGCGGGCTTTAAAATTAGCGTCCTTACCCTGGCGATTTAGGCGTTTTCTGCAAAAAATATAGGTAGTTCTTGGACGCATGTTCGCCGTTTTGAGCAGACTCCACGGCCGATAAACTGACAAGCGACCTCTTGTAGGACCAAACAGAAACTCTTCAGTATATCCGCGGCAACACGGAGACGAAATCATTTTGGCACAATTGGTGCATTTTCATCAAGTCTAAAATAAATTGAATGTAGCGTTTTTATTAGCTTACAAGTGAAAATCAGACGTACTACATACCTGCTGTAATAGTATAAATATGCAATAATATCATTGTTCTCAGTTACTATGCTGCTTTGGTTGGGCAAAAAAATTATCTATAGAAATTAGAAATTGAGCTATTGCAATGAACTCTATGATCACGATTAAATGAGTGGGAAGCGGTGGATAATGTTAGGTCCGTCCTGTAGCCTAAAACTCTTCTATGCTTGACAACGCTTGCAAAAAGCGGACCCGTGGTGAAACCAACGCAATGCATTCTAAACTTGGAAAAACTCAAAATGTAAACCAGGAATGATCATAAAACCTGAGGCAGGCGGTCCTCCTGGGGACCAACAGAACCAAATATTTTAATTGTGTAAAATATTACAAAAATTTCGAGTAAGGAACCATTTCATTAGTTCATCAGAGGGTATATCTAAATTTTACATAACCAGGGGTGGGCGAAAAAATGGAAAAAGTCAAACACGTAGGATTATCAACAGATTTAGCGTTACTGAGCGAATAGTTCTGTCTAAAAGGTAACTTAAGTATCATACTTATAAGATCGGCTGTGAAGCCTTTAGACACTTTTATTCAAGATAGCCAAACCCAATTCTAGAAGCAGGCTGATAAGAATTGAACGAACACTACATTCGCGTCGTAAAAGGGTCATAAAACTGCTATATTTTATCCTATTGTCGCATGAGCTAACTAGAGCACTCTGAGAGCGCATGCCTCCGCCAAGGCTACCGAGGCAACGGTAGCAAAAAAAGTCAAATTGGCTCTGAAACCATTTTTTTCTTTTTATAAACTCCAAAATTTAATCATTTGTGTCTTTTTCTTGAAGATCCGTTCATAACTTGTTCAGTTATACTGCTAACAAACGTTATGGCAAACATGAGTCAAACATACAAACGAACAAACTGATCTGCACCAAAATTATCATTTATGTCATTCAACATTACTAACAACCCCTTTAAATTTCATGAAGATCCATTCATTATTTTGAGTGCTTGTGCTAACAACCATAAAATTAAAAACCGTGACAAACGAACAAATGGATCATTACCAATATTTGGCCATTTACTGTTTGTTATATGCCTAAAAACTCATGTTAATTTCATAAAAATCCATCTATAACTTTTTGAGTTATGGCATTGAGAAAACTGAGGCAGACAAACCAACTAACAAACGGATAGACATATATTCACCAAAAGTTAATCATCTTTTCCTCTTAACATACCTAACAATCCCTGTAAATTTCGTCCAAATCGGTTCAGAACTTTTTGAGTTATCTTGGTGACAGACATTTGAATAGGCAGATAGACAAACATGACGAAAACACATCCTCCTTGGCGGAGGTAATAACACTACTGATGCCTAGTCCAGAAAATGTTGCTCTACGGTAAAGAAAGTGTTAAAAACATCAACACGATGGACAGATGCTTTTCAGAAGGCTAGTTCGCTGCATTGCGTTATTTCGCAATAGAAATGTATGTTACGGTACCATATTTGGAACTAAGGTAGTCTGAAGAAAGTCGTCCGCGACACTGATCTTAAAATCGAAGAATGGTGTGATTGCTATAGCATCACGTACANGCATTGCGTTATTTCGCAATAGAAATGTATGTTACGGTACCATATTTGGAACTAAGGTAGTCTGAAGAAAGTCGTCCGCGACACTGATCTTAAAATCGAAGAATGGTGTGATTGCTATAGCATCACGTACAGTTAATTGGCTTAAATTCAAGGGGACATCTATCGAGCCAAACTATTTACAAATACACATTAAAATATTTGAAAAGTTGGTGCTAAGAACTGACCGGTACCTAGCCCATCACGATTGAAATGAAATTTTGAATTGAAAATGAATCACATACCATTAGATTCTGTACCACATGCATGACCACAAAATGAAGGAAACGTGCATTCATTGTCATCAGTTTTGACGGCCAGGCACCCCAGTGAAGGGTATAATTGCTACCTATAACAGCTTTTTCTAGAATTAGAGCGTGAGGTAAATTAGGAGCATTAGCTTGAAATTATGACTCACAGGCAATTAATTAAGCCATTCTGCAAAAGTCTGTAAACTGATGGTATATTTAGACTGAATAACCATCTTCAACGTGCTTTAGAATTACCATGAAGTATTGAGATGTTGCCAAGTGCTCAGAACATTCGCTAGATATCCTTGCTCGTTTATCAGTAGCTGTTTTGGAGTTCCATTCAGGTGCACAAGTCGTTTCTCAAGTCCAGTAATAATCGTCATTCTGTGAGGAAATCCTGGCAAAAGATGAAAAGAAACGTCCTCCTCTCATGCGGTCCATTAGCATAATATATTCTTCTTACCGACCCCTTGTGCGTCCGTTGCGTGTTCTGTGGGTGCGTGTGTGAAGCTCCCAAAGTCTCTGCCAGAAAGTCGAATATTTTCGTCATGTGGAGTTACGAGTAAAGTATATGCCAAAAGCTACAAGGACAGGCTTAGCTTTGTGAGGCTGAACACTTTACGGTCAAAACTTAGCGAGGTCGCCATACATCCCGTCGCAGTTTTGGTGCGGTCACCAGCGTATATATGCGATGCTGAACGGCGCAGTGTGCCGGATATTCTGCATGAATCTCTTTAGAGCACGATATAATTAAAGACAAATTTTATACTAGCTACCCCTGTAAACTGTGCTTTAAACATTACGCAGTATTTAGTTTAAAAACTTTTTATGATGGACTGAATTCCTCAGCAGATCTATTTTTGCAATTTGCTGCAGTGAAAACCCGATCGTATTCAAAACTTGTCTTTCGAATTGATTATGAACAATTTTTCAAATAAGAATGAAAAAATCTCTAACTAATCATTTTCAAATTAAAAATATTTGCTTCATGCGGATGGG
>LQNS02276882.1:2142283-2152402 GCA_001587735.2 Parhyale hawaiensis
CGTAGAATAGCATTCTCCTGCTGTAGGTTTTCTACGTGTGTGACGAGGCTCATACTAATTTCATATACTTTCTCTAGGCACTCAACAAATTCGGAAGTATAACCTGATGGGATTAGGTCACGCTCACCTGCATCCGATGGTGCAGCGGCTGCACCTTCACTCTTGGGAGGTCGTCCTGGCTTCCTCTTGTTAGGTTCATAGTTCTTCAAAAAAACGTGACGAGTGTACTAACACTCTTCATTTGCTCTCGGAGTGACAGGCTAGCAGTTATATTCACCTCAGACTCAATATCAGATTCATCCGAGTCAGGCGCACAGTAGGCAGAAGCGCCGTTTGGCTTCGGGGTTGATGCGGTCGCCAAATCACACTGTTACCTATATCACAGCGCTTCTTCAAAATTTACTCGACCCTGTTTGGGAGACGGCCAGCAAAAAGCAGATTTTTGTATGGTCCGAGCACGAAATAAGGACCTCTGAAATGCGTCTCCCGCCAGTAAACGCAGTAAATGCTTGGTAACGGGAGTTTCAGTAAAGGGGCTATTCGTAAAATTTAGAAGACCACTTTGGCTTTCAAATCTGGTGCAATCAGGGTGCTGCTTGAGGGCCTTGATCCGTATGGAGGTGTGGATCCGGTGGGCATGTTTCCTTTGTTTTATAAGCAGCTAGCTGATGTTCTTGCCCCCAAGCTTGCAGTGATATTCCGGCGCCTGATACGGTTAGGAAGTTTTCCTCGTTGTTTGCGAACTGGGAATATTACTCCTCTTCCCAAGGGTGCGGTGCCGCCCTATGTGGCCAACTATCGACCCATCGCCCTGACGCCCATATTGTCGAAGGTGTTCGAGAAGTTGATTGCTGGTAAGCTGGGTCGTTTCGCTGAGGTTACGGGGTTGCTGCCTGCTGGTCAGTTTGCGTACGAAATTAGCTTGGGCTGTTGTGACGCTCTCTTGTCGGTGTCACACCTTTTACAATCTGCGCTGGATCGTGGGTAGGAAGCACGCCTTGTCCAGTTGGACTTTAGCGCGGCGTTTGACAGGGTTAACCACAGGGGTCCATTATACAAGCTGGAGTCCTGTGGTGTGGGTGGTAGGTTTTGTCAATCATTCGTGATTTTGTTTCTGAGCGAACGCAGAGACTGTCTATTGACGGCGTTTTGGGCGCCTCAGTCGGAGTGGTGTCTGGCGTCCCTCGGGGCAGTGTGCTTGGCCCGCTGTTTTTTGTTCTCTATACTGGTGACGTGTTCTCTTCGCTCGAGAACACGTTGATCAGCTGTGCCGTCGGTTTCACTTTGATGGCGGTGATGCCTGCTCCTCGCCTCCGTGATGCTATCGCTCAGTCTCTGAATAGGGATTTATCACGCATTGGTGCATGGTGCTTGGCCTGGAGAATGAAGCTGAATGCCAGTGGGACCAAGTCGATGATTGTCGGTCGGTCTCGGACACTTGTACCGCTGCATCCCACACTGGAGATTGATGACGTTTTGCTTCGGGAGTCTGGCTCCTTGGAGATTCTTGGTGTTGTCTTCGATGGGAGGCTTGCTTTTGAGCCGCATATTGGGAGGTTGGTGTCACGTGCTTCCACTGGGATTGGGCTGCTGCGTGGGGTGAGTTCCGTGTTTGGTGGAAGTCAGGTTGCCCGCAGATGTTTTTATGCGTTTTTGCTGCCTGTGTTGGAGTGTTGCTCACCGGTCTGGGCTTCAGCTGCTGACACTCACTTGCGTCTGTTGGATCAGCTTGTTAGTTCACCAAAGCAGACTGTGCGCTGATAATGAGCTAGTGAACCTGTCCCACAGCAGAAGAGTAGCAGAGCTATCAATAATCTCGCCCCTTCGTCACATTCGAAATGTCACCGGTACAGAGACTGCGAAATTTAAACACTTACTGGAGGCATGCTTATTGAAAGTGCCAGATAAACCTGCTGTAAGCGGCTACGTGAACTGTGGGGATCACTCGCTGTTAGCCACCCCACTGGTCACGGAATGCAGCATCACCTCTGCACAAGATGGGCGGCGTGTGTAACGTTGCCTGGACCTCGTCCGAAGTATCATCAAAGGTATGGTACAGTATACACAACTGGGGCAAGCGAAGAACACGAAAATTCTTTTGCACCAATTAGTTTTTCAACTTAATATCTTGCTTTGGGGAAATAACGACCTACGCATTGCTGCGTATCCATGGTGCGTGACTGAAAATGGAATGCAGCGATGTTTTGCTACTTGCTGATAATAAATTTTACATGTCACTGACACATTAGGAAGGGCGGATTGTGCTAGTCAGGTGAATTGAAACCACATCTCACATCTTAACATCACCTGAGTTAGCAGCTGCTAGTGCATCAGTCATAGGCATGAGTAGCGAGTGAATGATCACTGAAGAAGTTTCATCACATATTCTTCGCCGTCGCTTTTTAACGGCACAGGTACGCTAGTAATGATAACATCCCCTTGATAGAAAACCCATGTGATCTTGTGTCAAGATCCATCAAATTCAGCAATAGAATAGCCGCGCCCTGCCTGTGTTTTTTACGTTAGTGTATCTTTTACATTAGTACAAACATTTTTTTTTCAGATCAAAAAGTTTCTGTTTAAATAGTAACAAAAAGATTTGCATTTGTCCATTGTCCTTGTATATGTTACGATTCATGAAATTTCAAAAATCATGTTATGAAACTTCTCACTTGAAGGAAAGAATCCGTATTTTTTCCCTCTTCTGGGTATAAGAAAATTTTTTGTCATACAGTGTAGTAATGTAAACTGTGCAGCCCTTCATTTAGGCATTTGGTTAAATTTTGCTGAACTTTGATTCAACACATATACAAGAAATCATGAAGAATTTTGCTTGGTGTATCAGTATTTCCCTTCTTTACTGAGCCTGCTTGGGTCATGCAAGGATGGATGACTAGACCAGTATTTCCATTTGTAGTGATGTGATGTGGTGTTACGCCTTTCGGTTCCGACGTCGAAACAACTAACCAGATATTTTTTCCTTTATTTATTACCCAGCTCTCTAATGATCCCTCATTCGTGCTGTCTCATATGAACCCCCTGCTGCGCAAGTAAGTAAATATGTTTGTTGTCCACGTTCACTTAAGCCAGCTGAGTAGGGTCGCGTAACGTCAGCATATAGAAAGACGACTCATAAACTATCCTAACCTTTAATTGCATATTTTTATCTTTTACAGATATTTCTCGTCACCTACTAGAAGATTGTTATCATTGCCTATGCTACAGTGCTCTATAAAGCTGAAGCCTCTGGCCAGGAGATCAGTTAAGGTGAATGACTGGTCATTTCTACCATTAGTGGCAAATTATGCGATTATGTGGGTTTAGTACACTTAGTAGATAAACATTGATGAAGTGACAATGAGGTTCACTGTGTGGTGGAGCACCCGACTCTGTTGTCATAGGCTAAAGGCGTTTGAAGATGTCGCATTTATAGTTAGGTTTCTAATTCTTACAGTGTGATTCAGTAGACTGGCATACGACGTGCTGAGAATTTCTCACCGCCGGAAGGAAAGAAATACATTACATAAAACCAGAAGTGACTCTAGGGCTAGTGCGTATGATAATTATTATCCGTAAAGAGACTGATCTTAGAATATCGCGCATCGAGTCTGTTGTAAAGTAAAGGTGTGACATCGCCATGGTATAATGTGAAGTTTCACGGGTCCACCTGAAAGGCCTTGCAAAACCATGAAAGTTTCACCCTACGGCTAGTGAAAAATATGACAATAAAGGATTGTTTTCTATAAAAAATGAAATGACCACAGGCGCATGAGTAGAAAAATTGTGGATGCCAGAGAGCCTGCACAGAGTGTCGTACAATATTTGAGAATTTTATTTGAGCCTTGAAGAGTACCCAGCATAATTTCGTGAGCTTTTCCCATAGGCGGTGTTTTACTGCACATACTTTACTAGGTATTCAAGAATGTGGGTCATTGGTTGCATTCCTCTTTCCGTGCCCTCAAAGTCTTAAACAAAATCACTCGAAGCCCATCCCTTTATGTTGGAGACTGCAAGTAACCCTACTAGCTATTCAGCAGCTGTAAGCAGCGCATACTTCAGTCCGCTGTGGCACGGTATGCATTACTGGGATCTGTGTTCGTCCTACTTTGTTGTGCAGGCGTTCGAGTAAGACATGGGTTGTGTTTTGAGCGATTCTTGTTAGAAGGGCTTGGGGCGTCATGAGGCTGATGTGTGCTCCATCTGGATTTCTATTACATGGCCTTTGACGCTAAGCGTGTACGGCAGTTTTAAGAATAAATTGCTAGAGTCACGTTTGGCAAACAGTGTTATGAAACAGAAGCCTATAATAATTTCAGAAAGTTTGAAGTTTCAAAATAAGAAGCATTCGCTCGGTACTTTCTTGTTTCGCTAATTTTGCCGACTCCCCTTTGCAGTGATCCTCTGCGCTGAGCTTATTACGTTGCTGGACGTACATCGCGACGCTCGTTCATTTCGATCTCTTGCTCAACATTGCAGTGCGCAGTAATTCCCTAAGCTGCATGGGCGCGTTCGATTGGACTTCGAACCGAAGCGTTCGAGACTTGACTTATCCGAAACTCTAGACAGAAGCCTTGGATATGGCTCTTTGAATGCGTTTGCAAGTGTTGGAAGCAACCCAAGTACATTGAGCCCCCAGATAAATCCATTACACGAAATAAGACTGAGTTTCTGGAGTCTGAAGAGTAATCGATTCAGAGTCAATGCCTAACAGTCAGTTGAACAGGTCACAGCCACAGCAGCTGCCTGAAATTTCGAGAAATCAATCCACAAAGGTTTAATTTGGGCACCCAATTGAACGTGCCATAACTTTTCCTAAATTAAGAATTCTATCATTGAAATTGATTCACTTCACACATTATACGCCAATTGACTGGACACATCGATTTTCTTTCGTAGAAAATGAGGATATGAACGCAAAAAACGTCGAGACATTTCTTTTCGGCAATCACGCATTTTCTCGCAAACCTCGCCGCCGCCATTTGAATGTCAGGGCATTAGCTCCAATTCGAGAATTCTTCGCTTGATTGGACGTTTTCGGCAATCTNAAAAACGTCGAGACATTTCTTTTCGGCAATCACGCATTTTCTCGCAAACCTCGCCGCCGCCATTTGAATGTCAGGGCATTAGCTCCAATTCGAGAATTCTTCGCTTGATTGGACGTTTTCGGCAATCTGGTTTAACGATTCGCCGTAGTCGAGAAGACGACATTCAGCTCCAGCAAGTGTCAAATTAAGGACGGCGAAGGTGAAGCTTGACGTTGAAATGACAGTGATATTCGCTACCTGGGAAAATCTAAAACGTGAGCCAACAATTCGACACTTTCAGAAGTTATATTGAGGTTCATTGACAGTGATGAAGCTGCGGTGTTGGCCAAGATTGAATGTGTCCAATGTGACCGAACAGCAAGTCAACGTACTCCACGTCTCGAAAATGTTCTGTTATTTGGCGTGTAGTCTCAACGCTTCTCATCTTAAACCGCCGAAACAAATTACAGTCTTTTAGATTCTCTGGCTTCAGCAGGCCGAGGAGACTCTCACTCAACTGTAGCTGGAAATTCTTCTTAGCTAAATTCCAACTGGGTGTTACATGATCAAAGTATGCGAAGTGCAATCAAGTATTTTATTCTACCTGACGATAGTGTTAGCTTATATGAAATGCACAGGAGTTCATACCGATTGAAACTTTGTACTGAAGTATCCGAGCTTTACTGTCGCTTGCTAAGTACATGTTATGCGCTTCACTTCAAAAATACTTTAGCCAGAAGCAGTTCAGAACAGCTCGCTTTGCACTGCATCCTGGCTACGAATTTTCCCATATTTGAATCGTTTTTTTTTTTCGTTCTCGACCCCAGTAACGTCAGTATTACAAGACTAGAGTGCCCGCCCTGTTAAAAATGACAACGAGGCACTTGTGATGGCCCAACGTTATTGATCATAATTTATTTTATAAACTTCCTTATGTATGATGCACTGTAGCTGCCATCCTGAATCATAGAACATGGTAGATCAGCATGCTAGCTTTCTTTCGGTGATACTCTGAAAACGATGTCTTTTTTTTCCGCAGTCGAAATCAAACAATGTCTTAAACACCATCGTGTGTTTATTTGTTTATATATTTATATGCTTATATATTTGTAAGTTTCGTGTCCGTCTTTTAAAAAATAGGTGAAGAATCAGCCAGGATATAGATTTTGTAATTATTATCTTGCGTTTCGATGAAGATAGAGAAGAGAAATTCAGACCAGCTGAATGCACGTCTTGCTCGACAACGTTGAATTACAAGCAATGGAGATATTTAAAGCGTCTCTTAGCGCTGCCATAGAGTCCGTTTAAATCACTGTTTCCATACTTCGAAATTATATTTGTTCTCAATTCACGACGTGCAAATTGAGCGCAGTATATCTTGATTTTAACGATACAGTAAACACAGCAGTCATTTCTTTCAGCTTGCTGCCTGCTTCCTATCACGAAACAGTTTTCACTTCAGCTCAGGAACATTCGATGTAGTGAAGTCATATCTTGGCGTGGCGGGAAATTTGTTTAATTACCTCCGCCAAGGAGGTTATGTTTTTGTCGTGTTTGTCTATCTGTCTGTCTATTTGTCTGTCTGTCTTAAAGATAACTCAATAAATTACGAACCGATTTAGACAAAATTTTACAAGGATTGTTAGGTATGTTAGGAGGAACAGATGATTAACTTTTGGTGAAGATATGTCCATCCGTTTGTTTATCTGCCTTTTTTTTCAATATAATAACTCAAAAAGTTGTGGATGGATTTTTATGAAATTAACACGAGTAGTTAGGTACATAACAAAGAGTAAATCACCAAATTTTGGTAATGATCCGTTTGTTCGTTTGTCACTGTTTATATTTTTATGCTTGTTAGCACAATAACTCGAAAAATAATGAATTGATCTTTATGAAATTTATAGGGATTGTTAGTAATGTTAAAAGAATTAACTATCAAATTTTGGTGCAGATCGGTTTGTTCGTTTGTATGCTTGACTCATGTTTGTCATAGAGTTTGTTAGCAGTATGACTCCAAGAGTTATGACCGGATCTTCAAGAAAATTGCACAAGCTGTTATAAATATCAAAAAGCCCCAAATGATTAGATTTTGGAGTTTATACAAGGAAAATTATGGTTTCAGCGCCAATTTGAATTTTTTGCTACCGTTCCCTCGCTTGGCGGAGGTATGCGCTCTCAGAGTGCTCTAGTTCAATGATGATTCACTGCTGGCTGATGTAAACTGATTTTTCTCTGCATGTCACGGGAAAGAAGAACTGTGCTGCTCAACTTAATTGGAACCGAGAGTAGTCTTTTCTCACGACAACTTGAAGCAGACGTAGTGTGCCGGCCCCAGGCCAAAACTTTTCGTCGCCAACTGTAGAAAGCGAGCAAGATAATTTGATACGGTATGGTTCAAGCGTATTTATTTCCACTGCGAAATCTTCCAAATATGTACAGTTGAGTATCCATGATACTCACGAGACTGCTAGTTATAAAAGATTAACATCGAAAACATTTTGCATATGTATACTTCGTTGCGACGAATCAACTTAACATGGAAACTTCGGAGGAGAGGAAAACGAGATTAGCAGGAAAAAGAAGCAAAGATAGCGACAACGTTCAAGCCAGAAACAAATAGAAACGAGAAGAGAAGCGGCCAGACTACGGTACTTGACTTCATCTCAATATTAAGAACAACTGGAAGCAATTATTATTGAACATTTATTTCTCCACAGGCGGGAGGTGTTCTCGGATTATTATATTACAGCTTACATTAAAAGTTGTGTGTACATTAATTTGTTACAAATATTACAGCTATATATTCACAACCTAATCTACATGGCTCAGTGCCATCACATACCAAACGAATTAACTGGATTGGCTCCGCAATAGAGCTACCTAGCAATCACCCTCGCGCGAGAAGCAAAATAAGATATAATTGTTTCTACTAATATTAACTTTACTGCTTGTTCACTTAAAGTAAGGTAAATGGAAAATGCAGTAATTGTTTCCCGAGGAAAGATCTACATGGCTTAATACTATTTCACCTGATTGCCTAAATACTATTACATACAGTTACATCCAATAGGTATGGCGGTTCATACAGCATGACCTACAGTACAAACATGTAAATTTGAAACTATGTATTTATATCTAATAATATGACGGCTTTCATCAAGTGGATTTTTATTTCCGCCAAAGGGCGATCCGCACAGTGATATTAATCGGCCAGGAGGCGCAATTAAGAATATCCTATTTCGACATCGGCTCTACTCCGCCGTAGACATGTAGTAGAAGTTGGCACAGTGCACCACCACTGGCAGGAGAAGGGGGCAAAGAATAGAGAGAGACACTCGAGTGGACGGCCCCTTTCATGGCCTACCACGCGAGAGAGACTAGAGGTGCCCCGCGTATGAGATCAGTTATCTCGATCAACGGTTCACCTCACGGAACAGAAGGGGGATAAATAGGTAGAGAACCTACGTAATTGAACAAGACTAACCATTTCAGCAGGAACTGCAGCCAGCTGCAACATCCCCCGCTGAGCAGGCACTCAGGACAGCCCTCGATCACACGAGGAAACAGTCCTAAGACGCGCTGATGTACACAGTGCCATTCGGATAATGGAGGGATAGGGGACCCCTGTGCAGGTTCACAGGGCATCCGTCTTCAAGCTTAAATACAAATTTCAGATACACGGAGCACGAAATTGTAATCGTGAAGGCCCAGACTACAAAATAAAGAACATATTTACAAAAATAGGGATAGTTCCATTTAATAGAATATTCTTACGCGTCTATTCTTATGATTAAAGGGCCCTTAGAAAGTAACAAACATATGAGAAATGAGTAACCGGAACGATCTACCGAGACAACTTATCGCTCAATAGTACAGGCTGCTCTTTAATTCTAGAATACATGGTAAATAGGAGTCCATTGAGATCGAGCAGGAAAACGTATTATGCGGTTATGCATAAATCACGAGATAACCACTTACGGAGAAATCACAATGTAATTATTGCCGTGTCGGATATTATAGACTGGCATATATAATTTTTTCCTCTATTTACTATAAGAGCATCGTAAGGGCTAAATGAGCGTCCACATTGTGGAAACATACACAAGCAGAGAAACTGCTACACTGAGTGCTTTCGGGCACTAAAGCAGCAATATAATAGATGTTGCAGTAACAGTTACTCTTGAGTAGGCGCTTGATACCATCGGGCCCGTCAATTTGGCCGGTTTTCAATATGTTGCTAGCAACTTGCTTTGAAGAGGCCTATTTTAGGTGAGACTTGTAGAGAGGATTTTAGCTCTCTTGGGAGATGATTCCACAAGAAGGCTCCGGATACAGAAAGTGCCTTTTTTCCTAAATCTAGACGCGGATATGTAGTCGGCAGATTATTATTTCGAAAGCTTTGCCTGTCGTGGGTTTCATCATGCCGAGGAAATTGAACCGTATCAGCAGAACTGAGCCTGCTATACAAAGAATGAAATATATACATAGCCTCATCGAGATACAGTTTTGCTTCTATTAGAGGCCATTTCAGTTTTTTTGAGAAGAGGACTTGCGTGATCAAGTTTCCGAAAGTTGCCCGGCAGTACTATTTTTGCGGCAAAATTGAGCGATTTTTGCAAATCCGCAATATTCTTTTGAAAAGTTTTCCACCAAATTAGACTACAGTAGTTGTAGTGGGAGAGAATAAGCGACTGTATCAATAGGAGACGAGCCTTTTCGTCCAGTAGATGCTTTATTTTGTTTAGGAAGATAAGGGTACCATTGATTGTTCTACATAATATTTCGATATGAGTGTAAAAAGAGAGATTTTCGTCAAACCATACTCCGAGATTCTTTACTACTTCAACAGGTTGTATAATAGTAGTGTTAAAAGTTAGATAAAGTGACTTGACTCTTGCACATTGGTCGGGCGTGCCTAAAATTATACACTGTGGTTTATCAGCATTGAATTTGAGTCCATTATCGTCATATCAGTCTTTGAGTTCCTTTAGAATCCTCTCAGCTCTATCTTGTGCAAGAGCTTGGTTGTCTAGTGAACAGGGTATCGCAATTTGAACATCATCAGCGTACATCGAGAGACTAACGTCTTCTT
>LQNS02276882.1:2212652-2226725 GCA_001587735.2 Parhyale hawaiensis
CTGGCAAGCAGTTTTCCTCTTTAAAGCCCCAGATGTGTTATATACCGAAGAGCTAGCAGTTGCTATAAATGAACAGAGCTGTGACGTGTTCTTTACTGCTCTGAATCTTTTAATGCTCACATCAAGTCCACTTTCGGTACACTCTGACTTGCAGGAAACTAACTTTTCTGACAGCATTTTTTTGAAATCAATTACCTTTTGTTCATATGACTCAACTCCACCTGTTTGCTCAACAAACTCTTTTCTGTCTTCTACATACTTAAAATTCGTTAATCTACATGCTGTATCGCCATAACGTACACTTTGTTTGTAGGCATCTGGCCACTGAAAGTCCCAACTAGGCACTATTTTCAACTGCTCGTATGACTGTCTGTCCGATAGGAAAGTCTGCAGCCATATTGCTTGCTTAGAGAGTTGCGCAACCCTCTCACCGTGCTTCCAGCATAGGAACTGTCAAAACTGTCGCGGCACTGCGCACACACACCGGCATCGCGCGTACACGATCACCATCACTTTCCATCACCCAGAATGTCCAGGGTTCAGACTTGTGCTCCCCGGTCGCCTGCCATGTTTTGGGATTCAAGGCTGTCTTCCTCTATTTTCACTAATTTAGTACAATAAAAATATATAGGTAATCTTCTCAGCTGATCAGCTGATGTTTGTTTTAGTGCCTTGCGTCATTTCCCTGAATGAGTGTTGCTACGATGTATGTGTTCCCTCTCAGGTCCTTTTCTGCAATCTGAAGAAGTGGGTTGTATTAAGTGTCGCTGCTAGCTGCTTAGGTTAGATAGGTTTTGCCAGCCTGAGTGGTATGGATTCCAGATCTTAAGGGAATTGGCTTGTTCCCCTGTTTAGTTAGGTTTCCACATCTTTTTCTTTCCGGCCTTGTGTCGTTGCCTGCTCTTTCTCTTTTCAGTCTCACAACCGTCAAAGTACTTTTCTTAGTTTTAATTCATGCGTAGCAGTTTTATGCCCCCGTAGCGAGTAAACAATACAGCCATGATTGGATTGTTTTTAGCCCTGTTACTTGTTATTAGGTGATATAATAAAATTAGTGCAATGTATTATTAGTTTAGAAGTAGTTAATGTGTTCTTGCTTGTTACCAGTTTTGCACTTAGTGTTACTCATTTAATCCGTGGTAAAGCACCTAGGGAGCCTCGTGTGGTTCCTTTTAGCCTGGTTAGTCCTTTGGAACGCTCTCTTCTGTGCCTACTCTTTCCTTCCGTAACTGTAGTCTTCCCCCTGGTGCACTTCTTTTCCATTGCGGTGCCTCTGCCGATCATTCTTAGTTCTCTATATATGCTTCTTTCCCCAACATGCTGGGGCCTATGCGTGTTGGTGCGATGTGTCAGCGCGTATGCGTGAGGTCCACGCGGGTTGTGTGTTACCCTGCTTTCTTTCCCACTCTCATCTGTTGGGCCACCGTCAGTGATACCTGTAGCTTACGGTTCCAGATCTGAAGGGTCCGTCAATTTCTTTTCAATTAGGTTTGGGATAAGAAGAGAAATATATCTATAACTATTGTTGTTCAGGTTTTTAGATACAGCACATTTTCCCTTCATTGCACTCCCTATTATCATTATTGTCTCCAAGTTCCATGTCGTGCGGTACAGAGAGTGGGCGCTGTCGGGTGCCCGCTAGTGTTAAATTGTTAATTGTCCTGTTACCAATTAGTGAGTGCTGCCCATAGTTCTTGTACTGTTCTTACCAACTGCTTCGTATTTCGCATATTATTTGCTGTTTATTTCGGGGCTATATATGTGTTTCTATTTTTTGGGATCGGTTTTAATGGGTGTTTTTGTCGCCAGGTGGGTAAAAGGCCGAGTAAAAGGCTTCGGCACTGCTACTCCACCCTTGTCTTCTACCACCAGTCAAACCCTGCAATCATTGTCTTCTTTGATTACGTGACACTGTCGTCGCGACTGGTGTGCCTCATCACGGTTTTAGCGGAGCAGTGCTCGATGTCTTAATGTACAGTGCCTAGTGATATCACAGTTATTAGTAGGGGTGCTTCCTGTGTTCTAGTCGTACTAACCTCTGAGTTGCTGGAATAAATTATAGGTTTTTACGGCTCGTGCTTTGCCCCTCGCAGCTGCTGTGCCGTTGCCCGGTAACTCTGAGTATTTAGGGTCTGAAGATAATTATTGCGATTGTTGTACGCGCTCCCACAACAACGCCGTATGACCTGATGCACGCACAGTGCCAGTCATTCTAGTGAGTACAGGACTGAGCAGATCACATTCTATTCTTCCCTTGTTAGTCTTCATTGGTGGAATCTTGTGTACTCGCTTGAAAGGCAGCTGAAATTATTTCAATCAACCCTCAACTTATGCGAGATTATTTCAACACTTACACAGTGTTGCCAAGTCCAGCATTTAAACAGAACAAAACTATCTGTAGTATCGAAGTCAAATTGCTTGTCTGCGAACCACTCGCACTACTACAGTGAAGCACAGCAAGGTTTCGTCAGTTCTCGCGCACGGCAGAGTGCAATGCCTTGGTCTGACTTTACCTCACCTGTAGTATAGTAAATGTTGACATTGTGCATCAATAGTGTGATGCCTCTGACATCCTTTCTTCAAGTTAGCTCTATCTGATATCATATGTGGGTTGTTCGAATAGCAATGTTTCGTTTATCTCTTACTCAAAAAGTTGAAGAGCTGCGAAGTTTGTGGTGGGGGTGGCACAAGTATAGAGAATCAGTCTTTTTTATCTGCAAATGTATTTGTCCAAGTAGGTGCCACGAAACTCCTTTGAAAGCTACCTGTCAAACAGAAAGCAATGTATTAAAATAAATGGCCATCTGTCAACTTGCTCAACTTTGAACATTGGTATACATCAGGGCTCTATACTAGGACCAATCTTGTTTCTACCATATATTAACGACCTGACAAATGTATCTGGTGTCTTGATGCCACTATTGTGTGCGGATAATACCACATTATCGATTGCCTCAACTAATTATAATGAACTCATCACCACCTTGAATTCAGTATTGATTAAAGTTAAAAACTGGATGATTACAAATTGTCTCTCTCTTAATGTTAATAAAACATTCATAATTATATTTAGTAACAAAATACTGTCAATTGACCAAAAACTAAATGTTTACTTTGACGGTCAGAGGATTAATTTTGAGGAGAGTGGTAATTTCTTGGGTGTCACTGTCGATAAATGTCTTTCATTTAATATTCATATTGATAATATTTGTACAAAAATATCAAAAGCTATAGGCATTTTTATAAGCTAAAGCAAAATACTCCTGAGAATAGATTGGTTAAGTTGTACCATGCCCTTGTATACCCATATTATTTGTATTGTAATGTTTTTTTGGAGTGATGCTAGCTACGTATGCATCAATAGATTATTATTGCTGCAAAAGAACTTTGTAAGCATCATAACTGGTGCAGGTTATCTAGATCATTGTAATCCTCTTTTCTATTGAACTTCAGTACTGAAAATCCTCGATCTACGCACTTACCTTATTTCCATAAAAGCTTTTAAATGACATAGAAGTTCTGGTTTTGTTTATGTGCAACATGGATACAATACTAGCTGCAGTAGTAATCATGTACCTGCCTACCGACGCTTGACAGTTACACAACGTTCCCTCAATTATATTTTCCCTCCTGTCTGGAATACATTACCTGTAAGAATAAGAAACCTTCCTTCGTTAAGTAAATTCAAGGTCGAACTGAAAAAAAAATATATCTTCTTAATCGTTACCAGTAAAATGTAATATATATTATATACTTCATATTCAAAGCCTCAACATCATATAGTGTCTCGGATCATAATGAACAACTTGCTTGCTATGAATAACTAATTGCCACGCTGATTGCTCAACATAGTTTAAGGTGTATTTTGTAATTTTTCGTTTGTTTGTTTGTTTGTTTGCTTTTGTAGTTCTTTTACCGGAAAAACACTTAGTAGTGCTTACATATAGGCTTGGGAATATTGTTATGTTACATGTAACATTTATTTTCAATAAAGATTGATTGAGATGAGCAGAGATCGGGATGCCGTTATAGCCAAATCTGCGTATGTACATTGTACAGGTGGTCCTCATGTTCACTTCCTCTTTGGCAGTAAACCGCTGCCCTTCAATTCGTCTTGCGGAGGCCCAAATATGTGTAAGTCCATCAGTGCCAAATCGGGGATCTACAATGGCTGCCGCAACACAGTCCAGTCGAACAATTACTTTGTTTTAATTACGTCCCCCAATGAGGTCATGGTTTCGTCGAGTGTGTCTATCTGTCTCTCACCAAAATAGTTCAAAAAGATATGGATGGATCCTCACGAAACTCACAGGGATTGCTAGGTATATTAAGAGGAACAGATGAGTAGTTTTTTGTGAAGATCCGTTAAACCGTTTGTTCTTCTACCTCTTCTTTCTTAATACTAAAACTCAAAAAAGTTATGGATGGATTTTTATGAAATTCACATGAGTTATTAGGTATATTACTAAGAGTAAATAATCAAATTTTTGCGACGATCTGTTGGTTTGTCTGCGTTTGATTTTATATTTGTAATCAAAATCACTCGAAAAGTTTTGTACCGATCTTTTTTTAAATTTACAGGAATTGTTAGAAATGTCATAAGATGAAAATTATAAATTTTTTGTGATGATCGGTTGGTTCATTTTAGTGTTCGACTGAAGTTTGTCAGAAGTATAACTCAGAAACTTTTGAACGTATCTTCATGAAATTTGTAACAACAATTATTAGAAATATTGGAAGGCACAAATGACCAACTTTGGTGACGATCGGTTAGTACGTTTGTGTGTTTGACTAATGATTGTCGAAATGGTTGTCGGAGCATAACTCATCAACTTGTGGACGGAACTTCAAGAAAATTAGAGAAAATTTTATCACTGTCAAAAGGCACAAATTACCAGATGTGGCTAGTGATAGAGAAGAAACTATAGTTTTCAAACTAATCTGAACTTTCGCTATAGCTACCTTTGGTTGGTGGGGGTTTGCGCTCTCCGAGTGCTCTAATTCAAACTTGTATCTAGCCAGCCGCTGTCATCTTGACGTTACACGGGCAATTTTTTTGTTTTATTTTGGCTAACACTTCGGGGTAACTGTCAGAGATGCCGGCTTCCTTTGGCTACACAAAGAAAATTTGAAAGAATGACGTATTCTCTGCTCCACTATGGTACGGACATCACTTTGTCCGTTAAATTCACCCACTAGGAGATTCAAGACGTAAATATGCCTTCGTATATCTAAGTCTTGAGTTTCCTTATGTAGGATTTAAGTAGTGTCATTCCAGCTTATAATGGTGATACTGTGTCTTATCGCGAGTGACGAAGCGGTCCTAGAATGTTTCACATTTGCTTTCATGCTGGCACAACAACTCCTGATTTGCAACCAGCCACCCGGAAGTCTATTTTGTCCTGTCAGAGCATCAATGGGTTATTTGCAACCCGTGCTCTACACGCAGCAGGGGTGACATCATTCCCACTTCACCGAAATTTACGTCCGATTCTACAAACTCCAATCACCGCCATTTATCGATAAGCTTGGGTCAGTTGTTCAGAACGGGCTTCATTGATTTGGAATAGCACTCGCTAGGCATGGGCGTCCGGGGAACGGTCTGCATCCTCACATCTCAGCTGTCACTCTGAGATCACCGATGCTTTCTCTTAATCGTGCTGACTAGGGTTGCCGAGTTGGGGATCGGTAAATTTTGAGGTCCAGTTGTTGGAGTCGAAAATGGTTGAATTATTATTAAAACTTTCCGGTCGAGCTCCCACGGATAGGTAATACAACCCAAATGAAGAATTTTACAACACCGGGAAGCCCGAAACGCTGCTGAAGGAAACCGAGCAAAAAGCCTTTAACAGCTGACTTAAACGCCTGCAGACCAATACAACCGAAAGCCGATGCCGGCAATAAATTCCAATCCTTAACCGACCAGGACATGAAGCACCGACCGAAATGATTAGTTCGACATCCAATATAGTCAAACGTGAAAGAGTACGCGCCGACTGCAGCACGTGTTTCTCTTCTAAAGACCTCGAGGGCTGGGAAAGAAGAATGTAACCAATGCCTCTCATTGATGTACACCTTATAAAACATAGAGTTCGTCCATCCTTCTCCTGTAGGACAGGTTCACCAGGTTCACAGGTTCACACAGCCTACTGGCTGAATTAAGGAGTCGGTCCAACAGACGCAAGTGAGTGTCAGCAGCTGAAGGCCACACCGGTGAGCAATACTTCAAAACATGCAGCAAAAAAAAAAAAAAGAATGAAAACATCAGCGGACAACCTCACTGTCACCAAGCACAGAATTCACCTTACGCAGGATCCCAATATTAGGGGACGCACGTCACGCCATTAGCCTCATATGCTGTTTAAAAGTAAGCTTCTCATCAAAGACAACACCAAAGACAACACCAAGAATCTCCAAGGAGCTAGACTCCTGAAGCAAAGTGCCATCAATCTCTAGATGGGGATGCTGCGGTACAAGTGTCAGGGACGACTGATAATAATCGACTTTGTCTTATTGATATTCAGCTTCATGCTCATGGCCGAGCACCATGCACTGCTCCATGACAAAACCCTATTCAGAGACTGGGCAATAGCATTTCGCATGCGAGGAAGAGGTATCACCGCTATTAAAGTGGAATCGTCGGCATATATTAATCATCGTGCTTTCCAGCGAAAAAGACGTGTCCCTAGCATACAGAATGTACGACAGGGGGCCAAGCACACTACCCTGAAGGACGCCAGACACCACAACGACTGAGGCACTCATGACGCCGTCAACGGACACACCCTGCGTTTGCTCAGAAACAAAATCGCGAATGATTAACAGAATCCTACGACACACACCTAAAGGCTCCAGCTGGCCTAATAGACCCCTGTGGTTGACCCTGTCAAACGCCACGCCAAAGCCCAACTGGATAAGGCGTGCCTCCGACTTAGAATCCAGCACAGACTGTAGTAACTGGTGTGACACTGACAACAGTGCGGCACAACAACCCAAACCAATTCTGTACACAAACTGACCAGCAGGCCGCATCCCCGTAACCTCAGCAAAACGACCAAGCCCGCTAGCGACCAATTTCTCGAATACCTTTGACAAAATGGGCGTCAGTGTAATGAGTCGATAGTTGGCGACATGGAGCGACGCTGGACCCTTCGGAATGGAAGTAATATTCCCGGTATGCCAACGTGGAAAATTTCTTAACCGTACCAGGCGCCAGAAGATCGCTGCTAAATTAGGGGCAGGAACGTCATTAAGCTGCTTATAAAACAGAGGAAACTTGCCCACCGGATCCACACCTCCATACGGATCGAAGCCCTCAAGCAGAACCATGAATGTACCAGATCTGAAAGCCAAAGATGTTAAACGAGGTTCAGGTTAACATCCATGAGGCAATGAGAACACATCTCTGCTCTGCTTCCCGTCAAAATGAGCCGACAAGAGCTCCGCCCCAGCCAAGGGATCAGTAATGAAACCTCCACCGGGACCATCAACGGGCGGCAACAAAGGTTCAGTACCGAATACTGAACCGTTTAGCTCACTCCACCAACGATATGGATGGTCAATACTCAGCAGAGACTCCCTGGAACGCTGCCTCAGACAATGCTTTGCCTCCTCACACACACGCTTAGCCTCGGCCCTATGATTAACATAATTCTGCCACAACGTACATTCACGCGAACGCCGTCATGTCCGCTAAGCCGTTTGTATAGTTTGAAAGCTAACAGACACTGGTCATGAAACTACGGTTTATCCCGAGACTTCACAAGAATAGTCCTCTTAGGGACAAACATCTCCAAATAGACACAGTCAAGTCGTTAAGCTCAGGGATAGGATCCTTACTGCAAAAAATCTGGCGTCAAGGTAATGCCCTTACTACCCGAGTAATAGCCTCCCAGTTAGTCCTCCTTATAACGAACACCAGTCTCCTGGTGTCTACCACAGGAACAACCTGGTTCAGATCCAAGGACAGAACAAGATGTGACTGGTCAGTAGCGCCAATAGGGGAGCCAACTGACACCATCATCAAGTCTGGGACATCAGTGATAACGAGGTCGAGACAGTTACCAGTAATATGCTTGGACCTACGAACTAGCTGCACACAACCAGACATGGCGCGAAAGTCCAACGCAGCCTCACAATGATGATCAGTTGAAGATGCAGATCCCAGTGTGGTGTGCATTAACAACCCCCACAAAAACAAACGCTGATTGAAGATCCATCCTCTGGATCGAGGCCATCGCCGTCAGTAAACAGTCATGAACAGAATCATCAGTTGCAGCGCTCCGACATAAGGAGAACTAGAGCACTCTGGGAGCGCATAACTACGCCAAGCGAGGCAACTGTCGCAAAAAATTCAAATTGGCTCTGAAGCTACAATTTTCTCTGTATAAACTCCAAAATCTAATCCTTCGTGCCTTTTGATAGTAATAATAGCTTGTGCAATTTTGTTGAAGATCTGTTCATAACTTTTTGAGTTATACTGCTAACAAACGTTATGACAAGCATGAGTCAAACATACAAACGAACAAACCGATATCCGCGAAAATTTAGTCATTTATGTCTTACAACATTACTAACAACCCCAATATATTTCATAAGATCTGTTTGTTACTATTTGAGTTATTGTACTAACAAGCATAAAATTAAAAATAGTGATCAACGAACGAACAAACGGATCATTACCAAAATTTGGTCATTCACTCTTTGTTATATACATAATACCACATTTTAATTTCATCGAAATCTATCCATAACTTTTTTTGAGATATAGCATTGAGAAAAATGAGGCAGACAAACAAACAAACGGATGGACATATCTTCACCGAAAGGTAATCATCTGTTCCTCCTAACACACCTAATAATCCAAATCAGTTCATGACTTTTCGAGTTATCTTGGTGACAGACAGACAAAAAGACAGACAGGCGGACAAACAAACACGATGAAAATATAACCTCCTTGGTCGAGGTAATAAATAAAACTTGTTCAGACGGCCATAAACCCTCACAACAATTATTTGATGACAGCCGCATTCGTGCACTGACTGCCGGTAAGCGCAGAAACCACTCCGGACATAGACGTCCATCCGGCGGAATTCAGTCCCCGATCCCCATGGCCTGTGAAAAGGGTTAAGAAATGGGTAAAGAAAAAGTCCTAGATGGAGTTGGGTGGAGTCAGTTATTTCGGTTCCAAAGACTCAGAGTTGGACTCGGCCTTTGCATACGACCCAGCAGCCCTGACGCTAATATCGAGTGCCTCGGCCGCAAAAACCTTCATTAAGCGTCTGGAATATCGATTGATTTAATGTTCTGAATGGATAAACTAGGAATCAGTCTCTGCTTCTCAGACACGTCCAGGGAATAGGTTGTTTCCTTCGATTATCACACCGTCAAAATCTACCAAAAGAGAGAGGAAGCTTCGAGTTTTTGGCACCGACACCTTGGCATCACTTGTTCAGCGGTCCATCAACTGTTGCTCGGACTTATTAGGAAAGTAAATGAAATTAATCTACAGAATTCCCTAGAGTAAACTTTCTTTCTACCATAACACTGATAAATAGCCTAAAAATCGTCAGGGGTTTCCTAACTTACTTAGACTAATTTTGGTTTTCTGATTCCGAATATCTCATTTATTTTGCTCCATCAGGTCAACTTTTTGAGATACAGCCATAGGTTTACCTGACGAGCTATACATCTGCTAATATCAGGGGTTTTGAGTTCAATCATATTTTTCTCGACGAATATATCGAATTACAACACTAACTTATATTTCTGAATTAGCTGCATGCGTGTATGCGTTATTGCAAAGTTATTTAATTATTATTAGGCAATCAAATTGATTCTAAATTTTATTGCCTGACTTTAATCTGCATTTTTCTATTTCTTTCAGTTGATTGATATGGCTTCGGCGCGACGGTCATACAGGAATGATCCTGACGTCTTCTGCTACATCTGCGGATATTACACGCTGTCAGTGGGCAGGGAGTACGTCAGAGGATTTGTAAAGCGCGCCTACGAGGCTTACTTTAAAGTCAAGCTGGGTGACCAAGATAAGTCCTGGGCACCGCACACTGTGTGCAAGACGTGCGTGGATTACCTCCGGCGGTGGACGAAGGGCGCGAAAACTTCACGGAAGTTTAGGATTCTGATGGTTTGGAGGGAGCCGTTAGACCATGCATCGGATTGTTACTTCTGCGCCATCAATACTACTGGCATCAACCGGAAGAATCGGCACAGCCTCCAGTACCCCGACCTTCCATCTGCCCGCTGTCCAGTTGCTCACTGCGAAGAAATTCCTGTACCAGCGTTCACAGAGCTTCCCGACAGCGACGACGAGGCCACCAGTGCAGACGAGGGAGCAGCCCTTTTCACAATGTGAGCTTAATGATCTGGTTCGCGATCTCAGCTTGTCGAAGATTTCCTCCGAGCTGTTGGCCTCCAGACTCAAAGAGAAAAATCTACTTGGCGAAGACGCGCGTATCACATTCTTTCGTAAAAGGCATGAGGACTACATGGGCTACTTCTGCCAGGAGGAAGACCTCGTGTACTGCCGATGGTTGGGACCATGAGCGACGAGCAGGGAGAAAAGTTCCATCAGGTCATGCGCCAAATGGAGGAGAGGTACCAGGGAAGGTAGGACGCAGTCATGATGGCGGACTACTGCTGGTCGCTGAAGAGAGACAACCCAGCAGCTGCTCACACACGGGAATCGAAGAAACGCTGACTTATGCCGTGAACTCTAAAATTTTGTGTCACGTAATGTATTCCAAAACGCAGTATGTACTGGTACCGGGTATCTCAGCTTGCTTAATCATCGTTCAGCTGGAGATAGTCATATTAATTATGGACAAATCAAGAATCATGATGGCTTTCGAGGCTCCAAAAGATTTTAAATGGTGTATAGGATTGTTTTGCGTATCCATTAAATGGTATGAGCGCATAATGAATGGATCTCTCGTTGTGTTCGTGACGTCGCCTTCGTAACGAACTGTCAACTTGGTAGCGCAGCAGTGACAGAAAATGCGATATACGGCGCATAAGAGAGGGAACGTGCTACGGATCGCAGGTGCATTGCTACCAAACAAAAAACTATATATTTTTTATATCGCCAAGGGTTTTCCAGTTATTAGACTAATTTTGATGCTCTGAGTCACAAAATGACCTTTGTTTTGCTCAATCAGGTCAGGATTTTTTGCTACAGAAAGTTAAAAAAATCGATTTTGCGTAAAAAAACAAATTTCTGCCTATCATCTGCTGAGAAACCCCTGACGATTTTTTTTTCGTTTTCCTCAAGAAATAAAAGTTTGCGTATCCAAATTTATTCGGTTTTTATTGACTCCATCAAATTTGATAAGCATAATTCATAATATTAGTAAAAGAATGAGCGTTACGTGACACATAATTTTAGAATTCACGGCATAAGTCAGCGTTTCTTCGATTCCCGTGTGTGAGCAGCTGCTGGGTTGTCTCTCTTCAGCGACCAGCAGTAGTCAGCCATCATGACTGCGTCCCACCTTCTCTGGTACCTCTCTGCCATTTGGCGCATGTCCTGATTGAACCTTTCTCCCTGCTCGTCGCTCATCGCCAAAAACATCGGCAGTACACGAGGTCTTCCTCCTGGCAGAAGTAGCCGATGTAGCCCTCATGCCTCCTACGAAACAAAGTGATACGCGCGTCCTCGCCAAGTAGATTTTTCTCTTTGAGTCTGGAGGCCAACAGCTCGGAGGAAGTCTTCGACAAGCTGAGATCCCGAACCAGATCATTAAGCTCACATTGTGAAAAAGGCTGCCGACCATCTTGTGCTTCATACTCTTCTGCATATTCCCCATCGTCTGCACTAGTGGCCTCGTCGTCGCTGTCGGGAAGCTCTGTGAATGCTGGTACCGGAATTTCTTCGCAGTGAGCAACTGGACGGCGGGCAGATGGAAGGTTGGGGTACTGGAGGCTGTGCCGATTCTTCCGGTTGATGCCAGAAGTATTGATGGCGCAGAAGTAACAATTCGATGCATGGTCTAGCGGCTTTTTTAAACCATCAGAATCCTAAACTTCAGTTGAGTTTTCGCGCCCTTCGTCCACCGCCGGAGGTATTCCACGCACGTCTTGCATACCGTGTGCGGTGCCCAGGACTTATTTTGGTCAACCAGCTTGACTTTAAAGTAAGCCTCGTAGGCGTGCTTTACAAATCCTGTGATGTACTCCCTGCCCACTGACAGCGTGTAATATCCGCAGATGTAGCAGAAGACGTCAGGATCATTCCTGTATGACCGTCGCGCCGAAGCCATATCAATCAACTAAAAGAAATAGAAAAATGCAGATTAATGTTAGGCAATGAAATTTAGAATCAATTTGATTGGCTAAGGATTAATTAAATAACCTTGCAATCTCGTATACACGCATGCAGCTAATTTAGAGAAATAAGTTAATGTTGCAATTCGATATATTATTCTTCAAGAAAAATATGATTGAACTCAAAACCCCTGATATTAGCATATGTATAGCTCGTCAAGTAGGCCTATGGCTGTGTCTGAAAAAGTTGACCTGATAGAGCAAAATAAATGTGAGATTCGGATTCAGAACACCAAAATTAGTCTAAATAAGTTCGGAAACCCCTGACTAATTTTAGGCTGTTACCCATTGTTATGGTAGAAAGCAATTTTACTCTACGGAATTCTGTAGATTAATTTCAGTTACTTTCCTAATAAGTATGAGCAACAGTTGATGTCAAGGTGCCGGTGCTAAAAACTCGAGGCTTTCTGTCTCTTTCGGTAGATTTTGACGGTGTGATAATCGAAGGAAACAACCTATTTCCTGGACGTGTGTGAGAAGCAGAGACTTATTCCTAGTTTATCCATTCAGAACATTAAATCAATCGATATTCCAGACGCTTAATGAAGGTTTTTGCGGCCGAAGTACTCGATATTGGCGTAAGGACTGCCGGGTCGTATGCAAAGGCCGAGTCCAACCCTGACTCCCTGGAACCGAAATAATTGACTTAACCCAACTCCTTTGAAGACTTTTTCTTGACCCTTTTCTTAACAATCTTCGCAGGCCATGGGGATCGGGGACTGGATTCCACGGGATGGCCGTCTATGTCTGGAGTGGTTTCTGCGCTTATCCGGCAGTCAGTGCACGAATGCGGCTGTCATGAAATAATTGTTGTGAGGGTATATGGCCGTCTGAACAAGTTTTATTTATTACCTCGACCAAGGAGGTTATATTTTCATCGTGTTTGTTTGTCCGCCTCTCTGTCTCTTTGTCTGTCTGTCACCAAGATAACTCGAAAAGTTATGAACTGATTTGGATGAAATGTACAGGGATTATTAGGTATGTTGGGAGGAACAGATGATTAACTTTTGGCGAAGATAAAGTGGAGGCAATAATGATAGCACATTTTGAAATTTTGTAATAAGTTTAAAAATACTGCATCAATATAGTTAAAATTGTAACTGAATAATGTTACTTTTTTAACTAGTTACCGATTCTTTACAATGATTATTGTATTCCTTGTCTTTTCAAAATTTGCCACGAAAATAATAGTTTGTGGGTGCATATTGGGTGGAAATAAATATAACACATATGGAAACAATTGTATTTTAGAAAACAATGAAAGCAAAAAAAAAACATAATTCCTAATTTTTACAAGCAGTGCCTTTTGATTGCAACACCTGTACATATCGGTTATTCATAGAATTAATTATATTAGCGAGCATTTCTTCAGGGATAGCCTCCCAGCATTCATTTATGGTCTGCCACAAGCTTTCTTTATCCGGAAATTGTCTCCCTTTGGCGTAAACATGCCGTGAGAGAATCCCCCAAAGATTCTCAATTGGGTTTAGGTCGGGTGACTTAGCAGGCCAAGCTAAAGTGGCGATATTATGGGCATTAAGCCAATTTGTGGTCAACCTCGCTGTGTGAATGACGGCATTATCTTGCTAGAACACCGCTTCTTGCTGATGTTTATCTGTTTGAAATGGAAGAAGACTAGTTTCTAAGGCCTCTGTGTACTTCTGAGCATTCTGTCTACCTTCCATCATCACCAAATTCGCCTTGCCCTTCATAGAGAATGCTCCCCAGATC
>LQNS02276882.1:2242693-2255370 GCA_001587735.2 Parhyale hawaiensis
TTGATACCTTTGATGATACTTCGAGCGAGGTCCAGGCGACGTTATGCACGCCGCCCATCTTGTGCAGAGGTGATGTTGCAGTCCGTGACCAGCGGGGTGGCTAACAGCGAGTTATCCCCACAGTTCACTATCCGAAAAGTATATTCATACTTTAATTGACAAAAATTTGTGTATTTTTTTAAAAATCATTAAACCACTCCTTCAACATAACTTTCTCTGTGCCGGCAGCTCATCCCTCGTATTTTTCGCAAATTTTGAAAATGTAACAAAAAACGAGTAACGGCAATGAACGTTACTTCTGATAAAATCTATCCGGACGTTACCGTTAATCGTTAAGTTTCAAAAATTGCTTAGGCGATGCCGTTACTCGTTACAAAAAGTAACGCCCGTTACTTAAGCCGTCACAGTAACTAGTTACATGCCCATCTCTGCCTATGGAGAAGACTAGCCTATGAAAAGCCTAGCTAAGCCTAAAAGCCAAGCGTAGCCTATAGAAAAGCCTGTCTGACGTACTGAAAAGCCAGGCCTAGCCTATTGAAAAGCCTAGCCTATAGAAAAGCCTAGCCTATAGAAAAGCCTAGCCTATAGAGAAGACTCGCCTATAAAAAGTCTGGCTAAGCCTAAAAGCCTAGCGTAGCCTATAGAAAAGCCCAGCCAACTGAGCCGACCGAATTGACCGAGCCAACCGGACTGACCGAGCCTACCGAACTGACCGAGCCGACCCAGCGGACTGAACTGACCAAACCTATCGAACTGACCGAGCCGACGGAACCGACCGAACTGACCAAGCCGACCGAACCGACAGAACTGACCCAGCCGACTGAACTGACCAAACCTATCGAACTGACCGAGCCGACCGAACTGACCAAACAGCTCGAACTGACTGAGCCGACCAAACTGACCGAACTGACCAAACAGCTCGAACTGACTGAGCCGACCAAACTGACCGAGCCGACCGAACTGACCGAGCTGAGCGAACTGACCGAGCTGATCGAAGCGATCGAACTGACCAACCCGATCGAACTGAAAGAGCCGACTGAACCTAAACGAGATCAGTTACTCAGTTTAGACGAGTTTAGATGCGTCTGGAGTTTTTTTTTTTTAGTATTAGATAGGGGGAAAAGAATAGCTCTTGAGAAAATCCAATTTTACCGTTGCCGACTTTTGGCCGCCAGCGTCAGACCTAAGAATCAAGTACTGTTGCTGTCTATGGGCTAAGTATCAATGCTCATTCAATGCTATATTCCCGCACGGAGCGTGTGTTTGCAGCATTGCCAGGATTGTGACATTGGTTATTTTCTGCTAATGTATCACCACATTTAGTGCCATAAATTACTGGGCTAGGCTAGCTTGTTTTAGGGCAACCTGTCACCAGAAATGTTTCAAACAAAATATAGAAAAAGGCGAATCGATTAGAAAGATCTCCAAGCGGTCACTGAAACAGGACAAAAACATTGCCGTAGACATCTGAATTTACTACCATTTTCTGCCCTCTCTTGGCTAAAATAATTTCAGCAGTATTTTCAAAATTAGAACATTGCTTAGCTGCACATTTTCAACGGCGGAATCCTATCATGATCAGTATCATGATTTGTTAGATTCATGGCTGAACTACGTTAAGAGGTTAACTCATCGCTTCATCATTTCGAGACGGTTCTGCGCATTTACTCGTGTGACGTCAGGTGGAGAGAAGAACGTCGGTGTTGCACAAGTGTCAATAGTGTTCTTTATGCACTTATACCAATATTTCCGCTACCATAGGCAAATAATTGATGCTCGGCTATTTTGAACACGGAAAAAATAACTAGGTGAACCTTCTTCCTAAAGCTCCGGAGTAGCGAAAAAGTGGGTTTTGGCAGTAAAGGAGTATACTAAGTTTTCGCTCTCACTGGAGACATCTACTCTGCTTTAAACATTTTTTTGCCACTATAAAATGATCATTCAGTTTTCCCTCCAGATTATTCCATGTAAAATCAGAAAACGCCAATTTCTCTTAAAGAAGTCATTAAACTTGAATCGAAATCTTTCTCGTAAAACATTGAACGAATGTCTAGCTAAGTCACCCTAATAATTACGATTTTCTGAGAAACATCGAAAGAAAATGCTGTGTCGACGGGGATACTGTTTAATAACATGAAATACCGCCTTCGAACGACTAATGTATGAAGCTTGAAATAGTAAAAAAAAAAACACTCTTCCGTTTGACCATTTGCCATATTTTGACAAGAGAAGCTCTTTAAAATACAAATTTCACAAGTAAAAATTATAAATTTTTAGTTAAATTACTTCTACAGCGATTAATACTGCCCCGATAATACGTATGTAAATGTAGTTTTTTCCCTGTAAGCCATGTTCTTCCAAGGTTATTTTTCATGGCGAAGTGTACTAGTATGTAAAATTCTATATGATGATTACAAAATAGGCCGTAACAGTACTTAGGAAGCCGTGGCTATGTTGTTGTAATGGATTTTTTCGCCCGTCAACCTATTTGCTCGACATTTTATGACCTTATTTCAAGCAAACGGATTTTTGCATCGCACAGTTAACAGCTGTGACAGTGTAGAAATGGTTAACCTTCTTTTTTTGCTCATGGGTGCCCAGGCTCACCGTATTTATTAAGCAAGTAACAAGTATGAACTATTCAACACTGTTTGCTATCTATCTCTCAACCTGACATCACAGGAGTGGGCGGGGCTTAACACCTACCTGCGCGTGAGTTAAAATGTTCGTTGTTCAGCCATGGTTAGATTGGTGGTTTAAAATATTCGAATTCTAGTATAGTAACTAGCCTAATAGTACAAATTTACCCTACAGTTTGTCACATTTTGTAATTGGGTACAGAACAGTCCAAACAGGGCTGCATTTATCAGTCATTGAAAAGAACAGCTTAAGGTCACAGTAGTAGTGTATAGAGCACCGAGATGGGCATTTTGTGATCGACTGCAGCCGTACCCTACCCTCGCGAAGCCGGGTCACTGCGCCGCCCCCACGCGCTCCTCCACCCTACCCAACCCCTCCCGCTGACCTTATTGCAAACATCCGGAGGTCATTATCCTTTTGCATATCATTATCCTTTTGCAAGCTGTTCATGACCTTTCATTAATTAACACTTTACTTCTACTTACCAATAATTTATGTATGGAGGGTCGAACCGGGGAGGCATACAGAAGGTCAAACTCGGCTTGGTATATGGAAGGTCAAACTGAGTGGCATACGAAGGGCCAAGTGCGTGTGTGAAATTCGGAGGGTCGAGCCTTTGTGATAAAGGAAATTTGAATGTTTATCTGAATTTCATTGTTTATATTGTTATGGGATTCGTACTAATTTGGATTTTTTGGTTAGTTTTGTTAGTTTTTCTATGAAATGGCAGTATCCTACGCACAAATGGTACTATTATAGTCTGAGGCACTCATGATCGGAGAATTCCCATCCTCTCATCAGCTTTATCAGTTGAATTTTTTGTTATTTTCTTTAATAAAAGCTATTTTGAAGGGGAACTTTTAGATTGATAAGGATTTTTAGTGTTTTAATAAGCTAATTTTTATCTCTGGAATTTTTTAGGTCAATAGTAACACGAGTCTTAACCCTAACATGGACAGTATTGTGTACAGGTCTCTCCCTTGCGATAATGATATGTTAAGAGACATGGTTTTGTTTAATTGTAGTTTGTTTATTTTATTGGTAAACATTTTTGTATTTATACGGATTTTAGTGTATTATTGATGAGTTAGATCATATCTTAAGAAATTTTTTGTCATTAGTAACATGAGGCTTAGCTCTCACATAGCCCAAATCACCCTCACGACATAGATCATCCAGGTCTTTCTCGGGAAAGTAAATATTTTTGTTAAGAGAAACGTTTTGGGAACTGAAGATTCATTTTTTATTGATTTCTTAGTAAAATATTTATCATGTATGTTTTTGTGATTTATTAGTAAGGATTTATTGTGGGAATGTTCATCATTGATGGAAGTTTTCATCCCTCTACTAAACTCACATCTCAAAAGATACATCATCCCCTCTCTAGGGAAATTAAACTTTTTGTTGAAAAATAAGATTTTTGGTAATTAAAGCCCCACTTGTTTATAATAATTATTGGTTTTGTATTACATATATATCTAAATACCACTTAGATTTTAAACCTTACATGCGCCCGTGAGGACCTGCTTCGTCCCTCAACGCTTGGTCACATTTCAGCTTTTCTACCTTTAAACATACATTATTAGCCTTGGTAACATTTTTACCCATAGTAATGTATTTATGTACGGTTTTTGTTTGTCAAGTTATATTAAAACTCTTTATTTATAGCTCCTTAGACATACTCTATGGATTTCTCTCACTTAATTTAACCGTCTTTCTAGACTCACCCAATCAATTTTCTCAAACACTCCACGGTTTTATCTCTCTACATTTTACAGACTAACAGATTTTTTGGCATATATATTTTTCCTCATTTTTTTCATATATATGATTTTCTTTTGCTAGAAGTACTATTTAATATGAAACTTTTGCAACCTTTAGTGGTTATTATATGTTACATATTATAATAGGAGCTTCTTTCATGGACAATATAGAGGTTACCAGTTCCATACTCTCCCACACCGACCACTCTCGTACCCACCTCAAGGTTTTAACGGTCATATATTCCATCGGATGCTTCAGCTGTCTGGGATTCCCCATCTATACAATTCAAATTTTGAACTGTGATTGGTTTGTAGAATTTCTCACTCCATACTCTACGCGATAGAAACTGCTCCCAACAATTTCCGTTGTCCCATAAATTTCGACTTGCAGCTCTGGTGCCCATCGTTAACGCCCTCACACTAACTCGTTTCCACAACTTTGTATAGGATCCCATATTATGCCTAAACGCGAGACGGTAATTTAGTGTAGACCAATTGGCCTTGACTAAGCAACTTATGTATTAGGCAACAGCAGCCGCTTTTCGAAACCGGTTCACGCGACTTCCAGTCCGCATACCAGAGCGACACTGGTCTTAGTCAAACGTTCTTTTAACAGTTTATTACAGTTAACTCTGACGTAAATTCTAATCAAGCAGGTTTCGCATACCAGCTATTCTCAATGTCAGGTCGTTGCGTTGTATCACATTACGTGAGAATTGACATTTAATATTGAATTTAGTTAGATGAATATGATAGTTATCATAAGGTATTACAAACAAGATGTATATTTCATGAAAATAATACATGTTTAGTTGAATTTTTTTTAGAAATTTTATAATTAATTTTACATTGATGACAATTTTCTTTTGTTTACGCGCAGTATGATGTAATAAAATACATAACAAAAGATATTCTATGAATCTTACTCTCACGACATTGTATGATTCATCTAACACTAAGGTGTGAGCAATGAATTGAGATAATCTCTCTCGATTTTTCCTTCATGTGTATGTATTTTTCAAATTTTACTTCAAAATTTTTTTATTATGTTGAAATGTCACTCTGTTCCCGACATCATCTTACCATCCTAAATTTCTACACATCCTGATAACCCACTCATACTCAACGTTTAACTCGTTTTTCAACATTAACTTATGCATTATTGCTTGTAGTTACTCATATACCCTCTCCCCATAACTTTGCAACTTTTACCGCCCTATCCTCTTGCTACACCTTCTAGTTCAAGCAATTTTCCCTGTAAGACGGAAGACTCGACGATCTGTTTCCCATTCAAATACTACCTCAGCTTCGTTTATAACTTCACCACCCTCTCGGTGGTGAAGTGACAACGGTTTGGCATCGCATCAACGGAGGCCCGGGTTCGATTCCCCGGACGGCACGCTACGGATTTACACTGCGTGAAGCACTCCAGCACCGAGAGGCCAGGCGATGCATGATGAGGGATCCTAAATTGATTCTTAGCACGGACTGCTTCTCCTGCTCTTCACACTACTGGATCTTCAAAATTCTTGAATTAAGGCAAAAAGAAAACCTCGATAGGTGTATCCATTGTACCCTGTATACGAGATAATAAATGATATTTGTTTTGTTTGTTTGTTTTTATGGTACCGTTTAACATTTTCATCCGGCATATACATCCGCTCGATATCGGAAACTCTTAGGAGGCACTCCTTTATTTTTCAAAACTTTCATATATTCAACGATTCATCTCTAGTTGCGCATAACCGCTTGGGCAACATCCGTCAGCGATTGCTAGGAACGACTTTTCACTACGTGGTGTATAACCACAACACATCCTCGCAGACGATAGAAAGCAGCGACTCATCACTACAATGCACATATCCACTTACATTACTAATGTATGCTGTAGGTTTGCATGATAGTACTAGGTTTTCTCTCGACTTCTTATATAGTCGCGTTTAGCAATAAATTAGTGTTTTTTGTAAAGTTATATAATGGAGTAGAAATCTAATTTTATGATGTAAATGTATCATTTGTACTTAAAACTTCTGATTTTTGGAGTAAATTCTCCATTTCATTAATTTTTCTCCCCATTTTTAGCAATTTTCTACGTTTTTTGAACGAATTGAATCCTACGTCAGTAATTTTCTTTGTCATAATCGTTGTTTTCCATTGGCACATAGAAAACTTGTATTGCGCATGTCTTCCACAGTAGACCACAGATGTGCTCGGCCATGATCTTCAAACTCACCACACCCATCTGATGCTCTTTCGCCCTTCCCGACACGCCTCGCCCAACTTTCTTAAGCCAACCCAATAGTCAATGATGCAATTAAACCCGCATTCTCTAGCTCTATACCCTAGGTGGGCGGAGTTTCACTCCACACCGTCCCACTCCAGCCAATTAGTGCTCGCCCATTCCCTTAGCGCAGGCAGAGTTACGCTCAGCATTTTCACTAACCAGTCTAGAATAACCAGGTCTGCGCTCTCGCATTGACTATAGGCTCCGCCTCCATACGCTCCATCAACCAGCGACCACCCCTAACGTTTACGAAGATCGGGAAATTACTTCAAAATTCTAAATTCCTTGTTCAGTTGCACATAACCTCGGTTGTATAATGTGTTTCATGGAATTTCTAATCCTGAACATTACTCACTACTACTACGTTTTATGGATATAAAATTTTGTTTTGAAATGTCAATGAGTTGTACTATTACATCTAGCTTGCTTGCAGAAATATCTGTTTATATTTGCTAAGTTAATTTTGATATACATATTTATTTCTTTAAATGATACATTTTGGATTTGCTATCTCATACCTATGCCCTTGTTCATTTCTCTTTCAATAGATTGTTGCAAATTTATCTTCGTCATCCAAGCAGAGTTTTGTAGGTTACAAGTTTTAGTAAGCCAGACGGCACGTCAAACAATTTAGCACAATGTTATCTATAATTTCGGCTTCTTCTAAGTCGATACCGTTCATTAGAATGGTAGATACTTCCATTTCTATTCGCAAACATATAATTTGCTCTATACTTTTATTGGAAACATTCTGTTCTATGAAGAAGTATAAAAGTTATTAGTACATACATTTTCACTTTCTTGGTAAATTTATGACAAAATCTACAATAATACTAACATCTTACTCAACCACTCAGTTCTTTACGAACATTTAGTAATTATTCTATTAGATGCTATACATCTCTTAAGATGGCAAGGCCGTTTCAACTTCAACTCCCAAATCAATCCTACGTACATCTCAATCAACCGGGGTCCGCAGGTATCCCTAAATATGGTATAGGATACATAACAAGCAACATGACAATATAAACTCTGAGTTGGTACACATCTCACTACTATCGCTAACACCAGCATCCCCTATTATTATCCAACTTTTCCGTCGTATCGATAATTTACATGACGTAGTATACGCGAGACCTCACATTATCCCAAACATTCCACTAAACTCATTCCCGCAAACTCCACTCTAACGACACTCATAACGAGAACTATATATTTTTTCCAACGAAATTAATGCAGCCTCATCCTCATTCATATTCCAACAAAGAAATACACAACAGTCTCAGCTTAATCCATTCTTCAAATACTCTATCATGTACGATAACTTTATTAGATTGCACTGAATAGACTTACCTTGTATGCAACATGAGAAGCGACTGCTGATTTCCTCACTTTGTATCGCACATCAGACATTGAACAAATCCTAATCATGTTTAAAATTACAGAAATTCTATTGATAATATCACGATGAGCCAAATATATGTGTTACTATCAATGTTTCCCAGAATTTTATGAAATTCGTGCACATTTTATTTAAAAAACTCATGGCACTGACAACTTTTAACTAACCCTTTACGATAAAAAAGATTGGCTGATCCTCTATAGAATACTCCTCAAAGTGTGCATCTTTATTCTGATTTATAGGTTTTCTCTTAGAGACATCGAGTAATAACTTTGGGTTATGGTTCAACTCCCCGTGAAGTTGAATATTTTACTAAAAATTTTCTCAACTGAGTTAAAAATTTCCATATCTTTCACATTGAACGGTATGTTTTGAGAATTTTTCTCGTATAACGATAGTTCGAGTTTGAAGAAATCAGGAAGTGATCGATAGCCTGCTCCAATTTGAAATTCTCTTATCCATAACACTCTGATGGTTGGTACGTATTTGATGTGAAAATCTCTGCCAACTACTGGAACTGGAAGTGAGATACATCGTTCCAGCTGTTGTGAAGTGTATTATATAGTAAAATACACTATTTTTAGAAAAAATCGTATATGATTAATTAAATAAATATCAAAATCCTCAAACATGACCATGCAAATATGTATGATATCGAGAAACACCAGAGTATGATGCTTCGTACACCGATCAAATCACTTCTTCCATCATACCCTACGGACATAACTATTTGATGACTTACTATTTTCATCCTCACTAACAATGTTTCGAGCCATTCTACAAATTCTAGTCTCATTCTCATGTATTTAGATACAGGTTCGGCCTATGAGAGATCAGAACATAACTCGAAACACTTAAAAGAGTCAAATTGAAGAACTTTTTTGACATGTTATCACACAGTTATCACCGGCGATCACAAACTAATATATGTAAGATCATCTTGAACAGTGTTAGTATACATTTGAATACTCACCTTATAGCAAATTTAGATTCAATCACTGTAAAACTTATCCCATCAGTGCGTGATACTCGTGCAGGCTTGTGATTTGAAGAAAACTTATGATGTCACAGATATCGCTAACTACGCTCATACAAACGCGCGTGTGTAGGAGCTCGATATAGGATGCGATAGAAGTAGGGCGCGGTAGAACACCTACCGTGTAGCTCTCGACAGCTACCGCATTACCTATCACGGTATGAGCGTAGCCAACGTAGGATAGACTAGGATAGCTCAAGTGACATCGTAAGTTGGCGGATAAAAATGTTAAGCGGTAGCATAAGATTAATTCTATCAATAAAAGTTATAAACGAAGCTGAGGTAGTATTTGAATGGGAAACAGATCGTCGAGTCTTCCGTCTTACAGGGAAAATTGCTTGCACTAGGAAACTGTAGGAAGAGGATCATGTGGTAAAAGTTGCAAAGTTATGGGGAGAGGGCATATGTGTAACTACAAGTAATAATGCATAAGTTATTGGTGAAAAGCGACTTAAACGTTGTGTGTGAGTGGGTTATAAGGGTGTGTAGAAATTTAGGATGGTAAGATGATGTCGGGAACTGAGTGACATTTCAACATAATAAAGGAATTTTAAAGTAAAATGGGAAAAATATATACATATAAAAGAAAAATCGAGAGAGATTATCTCAATTCATTGCTCACACCTTAGCGTTAGATGAATCATACAATGGGGTGAGAGTAAGATTCATAGAATATCTTTTGTTATGTATTTTATTACATCATACTGTGAGCAAACAAAAGAAAACTGTCATCAATGTAAAATTAATTATATAATTTCTAAAGAAATTCGACTAAACATGTATTATTTTCATAAAATATACATCTTGTTTGTAATACCTAATGATAAATATCACATTCATCTAACTAAATTTATTATTAAATGTCAGTTCTCACGTAATGTGATACAACGCAACGACCAGACATTGATAATGGGTGGTATGTGAAACCTGCTTGATTAGAATTTACGTCAGAGTTAACTGTAACAAACTGTTAAAAGAACGTTTGACTAAGACCAGTGTCGCTCTGGTATGCGGACTGTAAGTGGCGTGAACCGGTTTCGAAAAGCGGCTGCTGTTGCCAAATACATAAGTTGCTTAGTCAAGGCCAATTGGTCTACACTAAATTACCGTTTCGCATTTAGGCATAATGTGGGATCCTATACAAACTTGTGGAAACGAGTTAGTGTGAGGGCGTTAACGATGGGCACCAGAGCTGCAAGTCGAAATTTATGGGACAACAGGAGTTGTTGGGAGCAGTTTCTATCGCGTAGAGTATGGAGTGAGAAATTCTACAAACCAATCACAGTTCAAAATTTGAATTGTATAGATGGGGAGTCCCAGACAGCTGAAACATCCGATGGAATATATGACCATTAAAACCTTGAGGTGGGATGAGAGTGGTCGGTGTGGGAGAGTCTATGGGACTGGTAACCTCTATATTGTCAATGAAAGAAACTCCTATTATAATATCTAACATATAATAAACACAAAAGATTACAAAAGTTCCATGTTAAATAGTACTTCCAACAAAAGAAAATCATTATATACATGAAAAAACGAGGAAAAATATGCATGTCAAAAAATCTGTTAGTCTTTAAAATGTGGAGAGTCAAAACCGTGGAGTGTTTGAGAAAATTGATTGGGTGAATCTAGAAAGACAGTTAAAATAAGTGAGAGAAATCTATAGAGTATGTCTGAAGAGCTGTAAATAAAGCGTTTCAATATAACTAAACAAACAAAAACCGTCCATAAATACATTACCATTGGGAAAATGTTAACAAGACTAATAATGTATGTTTTAAAGGCAGACAAGCTGAAATGTGACCAAGCGTTGAGGGACGAACCATGTCGTCACGGGCGCCTGATAAAGTTTAAAATCTAAGTGGTAAATAATATATATTTAATACAAGACCAGGAATTATTATAAATAAGTGGGGCTTTAGTTACCAAAAATCTCATTTTTCAACAAAATGTTCAATTTCCCTAGAGGGGATGATGTATCTTTTGAGATGTGAGTTAGTGGAGGGATGTAAACTTCCATCAATGATGAAAATTTCCACAGTAAACCCTAACTAACAAATCACAAAAATATAAATACTAAATATTTTACGAAGAAATCAATAAAAAATGAATCTTCAGTTCCCAAAAAGTAAGAAATCAATAAAAAAAATGAATCTTCAGTTCCCAAAACGTATCTCTTAACAAACATATTTACTTTCCCGAGAAAGACCTGGATGATCTATGTCGTGAGGGTGATTTGGGCTATGTGAGAGCTAAGCTTCATGTTACTAATGACAAAATATTCTCAAGATATGACCTAACTCATCAATAATACACTAAAATCCGTATAAATACAAAAATGTTTACCAATAAAATAAACAGACTTCAATTAAATAAAACCATATCTCTTAACATAAATATTAATTTTGTCAAGGGAGAGAGAGACCTGTACACAATACTCTCCATGTTAGGGTTAAGACTCGTATTACTATTGACATAAAAAATTCCAGAGATAAAACTTAGCTTATTAAAACACTAAAAATCCTTTTCAATATAAAAGTTCCACTTCAAAATAGCTTTTGTTCGGAAAATAACAAAAAATTCAACTAATTAAGCTGATGAGAGGATGGGAATTCTCCGATCATGATTGCCTCAGACTATAATAGTTCCATTTGTGCGTAGGATACTGCCATTTCATAGAAAAACTAACAAAAATAACCACAAAATCAAAATTAGAACGTATCCCATAACAATATAAACAATGAAATTCAGATAAACATTCAAATATCCTATATCACAAAGGTTTGACCCTCCGAATGTCACACACGCATTTGGCCCTTCATATGCCACTCAGTTTGACCTTCCATATAACAAGCCGAGTTTGACCTTTTGTATGCCTCCCGGGTATGACCCTCCATACACAAAATATTGGTAAATAGAAGTAAAGTGTTAATTAATAAAAGGTCAAGAACAGCTTGAAATAGGATAATGATATGCAACTGACCTCCGGAAGTTTGCAATAAGGTCAGCGGTAGCGTGGGGGTAGGGTGGGGGGTGCACGCTGGGGCGCACCGGTGCTGTGACCCGGCGGCGCGAAGGTAGGGTACGGCTGCCGTCGATCACAAAATGCCCATCTCGGTGCTCTATACACTACTCACAGTCAAATTTAATGCCTCTGTTACTTCCACATTTAAAAATAATTTTAATAGCTACGCATACAGCAACAATCCAGCATGGTTTCTTTCTATGCTGAAAAAACGTTTCTTAAAGATTAAGCGACTTATTACTGAACACTGGTTACTGTGACAACACTCTCCACGCTCGGAGCGCTATATGATGATCTCTGAGAAAATATGGGGGAGGGAGCATACCTCTATATGTGAAAAAAGAAAATAAAAAACTCCGCCTCCTACCTTCTGCATCTCTAAGTAAATATAGGGGAGGGAGCATACCCCTATATATGAATAGAAAACTCCGCCTCCTACCTTCTGCATCTCTGAGTAAATATGGGGGAGGGAGCATACCCCTATATATGAATGGAGAACTCCGCCTCTTACCTTCTGATTGGTGGCT
>LQNS02276882.1:2423433-2434539 GCA_001587735.2 Parhyale hawaiensis
ACCTATTTTCTAGAGACATTAATTACTGTCCTATGTATAACGTAGTGGTGCAAATTCTATATTTATATATGTACCTATTTTTTTTTCTTTATTTATTTATTTTTTATTTTTTTTAATCAATGTTTTCGTAACACGAAGTTAAAGCTAGATGAAGCCCAATACGTTTTCCGTTCGCTGCATGGCGCTCCTAGAAATGCCGAGGTTGTGCAGTTTACTCGAAACAGTGAAATCAGTGGACGATCTCTTCGGCGAGAGCATCTCCAAGTGCGCTACAACAGCACCAAGGCTGGTCAACAACATCTTTCTATTTCTGGAGCTATGCTTTGGAATGCTCTTCCCGCTTCAATTCAGTATGTGACTGAATATAATCGAGCAGCCCCAATAATGGCGCAAAATACTTTAGATGAATTGTGCTAAAATTCTGAAAGTGAAGGTAGCCTACTCTGCTGTCCGCAATAGAAATGTCAATAACTAGGATCTTCTACACTTACTCTTTTTTTTTCACATCCAAAATATAATACTACTAAATACACTGGTTGCTTACCACACAGGGAATTTTTAAATGTACTATATTTCATTTGATGTGCAATTTCCCAATAAAAATGTACTATATTTGTTTTGATGTGTAAATTTATTCAGTATGTCTTAGTCATAGAGTCACTGTTGCGTAACATGCAGCACATTTGTAGACTTACTATATTTCTCTTGATGTGTAAATTCATTCAGTGTCTGTCATAAGAGACATAAAAATGGTACGCTACATCACATGTGCATCGTGTATATCAAATTGGCTCATGTATTTATTTTCTTTAGTCTAATTTTTTTTATCATCTTTCAAAGTGGATTCTGGCGGGCCCCTTTCCCAGCCCAAGTATTATTTGGGTCTCACGAACCCAACGGTTCCAAATGACTTCTCCGCTGGAGATGTCGCAGCTGGCCGCAGCTCCTGCTGACGAAGCTAGTTTTGTAAAGTTAGATAGGCTCTCAATACTTCCCCCTCTGTTTCGGGAGGTAGGCCAATGATCGAGATGGCCGACCTACACCGCCAGACGTTTACGTTCTCCCGTGCGGAGAACCATGGGAGACACCGTCTGCTCGGGCGTATAGCTAGCAATCGAATTGGGTACTCGAAGATAGAATGAAAACGTTAAACAAAATCTGGCGATGGTTGTTGCTTTTTTTCTTCTTTCTTTCATTTGTCACACTGTATGGAATGTCTAGTTTTATTTCTACATTTTCTCTTTTCTTATCATATAACGTGCACTGCATTTCTAACTGCATTGTCTTTAGACTTTATTTTTATTTCTTGTAATACATGTCCGTTTCTCTTTCACTCTTGAAAAGGGCTAGCTGGTCTATATCTTCTAAATTTCACATCCCACTTTCCTTCCTATTTCAAAATCATTGGAATCGTGTTAACCAGTGTTAACTAGTTGGCTACACTTTGCCTTAGCCGACTGTTTTCTGCACGCTGCCATTCGTGCTCTCAATAATAAAACAAAAAAAAAATCTCTCGCCTCTCTTTTTTCTAGCCAGTCGTTTTTTGCAGACGGTACTTCATACTCCCACAAACAAACCGATTTTGCTTTAACTCTTTGTAGCTAACATTTCTCTTATCATCTCCGTCATAATGTGTAGGCATTGTGCCAGTGACTCTCAGCAGACCATAATTAGTTATAACTCTCTGATGCTAGTGTTTTGCATTATTTTTAAGTTACTTTTGATCATGAAAACCTCGGGTGCTGTGCCCTGATCTTGTTGGACGCAGTACCATATGAGAACAATAAATGTTTTTTTCTTTTTTTCTTTCTTGGCTCGCTGCTGTTTGTTCTGTACACTAGTGACAAACTCTCTTCGCTGGATCACATGATGATCAACTGTGCTGACGATTCGACTTTGATAGAAGTGATCCCTACTTCAAGCATGCTTGATGTTGTGGTCCAGTCTCTAATTAGGGACCTGTGGCGCAATAGTGCATGGTGTTTCACCTGGAATTTGAATCTGAATGCCAGTAAGACTAAATCTCTGATTGTCAGTCGGTCTCGGGCACTCTTACCGCAGCATCCACCTATGAAGATTATTATTATTATTAAATCACACCAGACTGGAGACGTGGGAACGGAGAAACTCCATGAGATTAACAACCCACCACTCAACCAGCCCAGCGGGTGAAGAAAACAAAAGAATAAAAAAAGAAGATCCAAGATCACAGAATAGCTCTGTGTAAAGATCGCTTAAAGCTGCCAATACCCGCACCAGCAAAGAGAGAGCTATCAAGACCATTCCAAAGATCCACACACGAAGGGAAAAATGAACGGGAACACTGGCCCGTACGGCATCGCAACGGATCCAAGGCAAGCTCATGAAGAGCACCAGTACGCCGAATATACCTCACCCGAACAAATGGATCCGGAAGAAACTCAGACAGTGGATGACTGGGGCAGTTATAGATTTTATACAAAAAAAAAACAGACCCACCAACTCTGCGACGATGCGCCAGATCACAAGGCACAACACCACCCAGCATGAACGCACATCGACGAACCACTTTGTCAAGCAAACGCAGATGGCAATCGGCAGCAAAACCCCAGACTACAGAGCAGTACTCCAGAAGAGGGAGGACAAAGCAAGTAAAGCAGCGACGTGTCAATTCTACCGAGCCAAACATATTTATTCCAGGAGTCGAATTCTTTAGAAATTCTCGGTGTTATCTTTGATGTGAAGCTTACTTTTGACCCGCATATACGACGACTGGTGTCGCGTGCTGCCAGTAAGATTGGGCTCCTGCGTAAGGTGAATTCTGTGTTTGGTGATAAAGATATGGTCCGTAGATGCGTTTTTGCCTTTTAGCTGCCTGTGTTGGAACGTTGCTCACCGGTCTTGGCTTCGGCTGCTGACAGTCACTTGCGTCTCCTGGACTGACTTGTTACATCAGCCAGCAGGCTCTGCGCTGAGAGTGATCTGTTGAATCCGTCCCATAGGAGAGAGGTGGCCGGAGTCCGTATGTTTTATAAGATGTATGTACAACAATGAGAGGTATTGGTTGTATTCTCCCTGCCCTCAAGGTCATTAAGAGAGTTACACGGTCCGCGGTTGATGCTCACTTCTTCACTGTAGAGACTGTTAGGTGCTGAACTCGTCAGTTCCGTCGGTGTTACTTGCCCTGGTCCGTTTCGATTTGAAATTCATTGCCGGCATCTGCTTTCGATCGGATGGGCCTCTAGGCGCTTCAGTCAGCTGCTAGTTAATGGCTTTTTATAGCATTTTTCTTGGCAGCGTTTCGGGTTTCCGTGTATTGTATAATGCTTCGTTCGGGTTGCGCTACCTGTCCGTGGTGGCCCGAGCGTGAAGTTTTAACAATAGTAATTATCTCAATTGTCGCTACATGTTTTTTTTGCGTGATTTTACGAGAACGTAAGTAATTTTGACGATAACAATCGTAGTGTACGTGATGTTGAGCTCATATACCTCACTTTACGATTTACAACACCCAATGTATCTTTTCACTTAAATGATCACATTCGGAGAGAAGACCTCTCTAGAATACCCCTCAGGAGGCATAGCATGGGTCATACACCAAAGGAATAGGTTAGTTTGGTTTCTTCTATCCTACGTTATTGGGAGCAACGACCCTGAAGGCGGAGGTGTAGGGGACTTTAGCCATAAACTAGGCCTTCGGGACGTCTATCGATCGTACCTACTTTGCTTCCTTCCATTTTCTTACTAATACTGATTTACTTTCCTCTACTCTTTCTCTTCTTTCCCGACTTGCTGTTCCCATGCGCTCCGATCCTATGTGGGAGCAGCCTCGTTCATGGGTTCCACTTTTTTGTCAACATACTATATGTTCCTTTTTCTTCTGTGAGATCGCATTTACTGCTGAAACGGAGGTTTAAGCTAATCAAATCATAATATACCCGTTGTCTGTTACATCTGCAGCGAATATAATGTCGTTCGTAACAGGGATCAAGTATGTATATTCAGAAATTGTATTAGCACCCCATATCATTTATCAGGATGAGGAAGAGTATTGTACGAAACACAGTACCTTGTAAGACTCCTACGAGTACCGGCTGTCATTTGGAAAATTTATTATTTATAACTACACTTTGGGTTCCGTGTAAAAATTTTTCTAATGCAGAGTCATTTTCCCCCCAAAGTTAGGCTATTTATGTAAAGGCTGTATTCAACACATTAATTATGAACTTAATTGAAATTGCTATCAGATTGTCCCTAGAGAGAGTGTTCCCATAGTATCCATCTTTACAGCCCGGCAATTGTTGAGCAGCTGAACTGTCTATATATTGATAGACCTCTTTAAGTTTGGCTGCATGCTCCAGTGTGAATTGTGCCAAAAGCACCACGTACAAGATCATGTGGGATATTTTTTTAACAAATGAACCTTCCTTAATCTTAATGGCAAATTAACTTTGAGTATGGTGAAGTACGTCGACAAGTGATTGAGATAGAAGAAGATAGTGAACGTGAACCTAACAGAATATTCGTAAGGAAAGCGTGCTGCCGCTAGAGTCCCTTCGTGTATTGCCTAGTAAAAATTAATAGTTCGTGATAGTCCTCGCTTTGCCGGAGAAGGGCAGTAACAGATCAGCTGCTGTAAGAGACAGTGCATCGGTGCTGGGAGTGAAGAGCTCTGGCTGGGCAATGGCTTTTATAATCCTTCGGGTATCTTGTGCTTATTTCGTGTTCTATCTCAGTATGGTTGTCTGACGCCCACCCTTTGTTAATCACTTCTTCTTTGAGTCCTCCGCTGATTAATTATTACCTAGGAAGCGTAGGCATTGGATCTTAATCGTAAACCTTGCGGTTGTTGTTGAAATGTATTTCATTTCCGAATTAATTAACTAAGGCTTTTAATGCCGTCTTATTACTTACTCTTCTTCTAACTTAACTAACGAGGGTGAGGACTAATTCTAACCTTTTCCTTTGTCTCTTACTACCCAATTCGTTGAGGGCAATCTCTCGACACTTATCAGTTCTAAGGTAACTATTGGCGCTTCTATACCAAAATACGGGCCTATTTCATAAAAGTTGCTCATTTACTATGAAATTGATTATTTTATGTGCAATATTAACGAGGTAAATTGCGATATTATAAACAGAGTTAAATTGTCTGCTGTTTTTCCAAAGTACAACCGATCTTTCCTGTGGCGGTTGGTCAGCCGATCGTTCAGCCTCTCGTGGCAACTCCGATGGCTGCCAGCCTTTCATATCTTGTGTATGCAGCTGCCACTGCTTGTCTTCTATTTTCCCCTTCTCATACATCTGTGTGAGCTGTGAATAATAACCGATTGAAATAAATTAACGTTCTAATCAAAAGTTACGCTGTACCTATGCTTTGTGCATCGAAATTAATTCAACTATTTTTACCAAAATTGTTGTCTATTAATTTGATATGAAATAAATAAAACAAAGAATCAACTTTAAAGTAAATGGAAATTAAATAAAGAATAAATTCTCGTTAACTGCTTTTTCCGTACAGCTAGCTAACTTCTTTGCATACTTGAAAATAAATAGTGAATTTGTAATTTACAGCTTCCGATGGCACATTGAAGATTTGGCCGATGGTAGTTCTCTGGTCCAGTCTCGAGCGTTCAGACGTTTTTAAATTGCTGCGTCTTCACTTCAACGATGGTTCCCTGCCAGCCAATTTACTGGGATGCTGTCGGCCAAGTTCCTTTCCCTTGGAACTTATTTATTATTGTGCTTCATTAAACTATGAATTGTTTATTACGCCGTGGATGTAACTAATTAAAAAAAAATGCATTATTATGCTGCAACCGACCATAGTCGATCTGCATTATTTCATTACATTTGGCAGCCCTTGCTGGCTGCAATGATTTCTTTTTTGCAATTTTTTTACGTAAATTTTTGAATTATCTACTACTTCTTTGGTATTTTTGTGTCAATTGAACTTAGCAGTTTTAGTACGGTTTCTGGTATAAGCTATTTGGTACGTTCGCAAAGTACGTACTAAATCAGGTACGATTAATACAACCCTTGTGAATGCTAGTGCGGTAGTTATTATTAGAGCTCGGACATTTGAGCATTTATACGTAAAATGCTACAAGCGCTCTTAATGCTCCAAACGCTATAAATGCTCTAAAGTGCTCCTTAATACTCCGTTTGACTCTAACTGCTCATAAAGTTGGAGCAATCTGAAATAAATGGGGGTTTCTTAGCATGTGGTCAACTGTACTTTCAATTGTATTGAATATCAACGAGTTTGAGTCAAGCATAAATAAACGACGACAGCAATACTCAATATTCATTGACGAGATTTCTATCAATTTGAAAGTAGTAAAATGGTTGAAGTAGGGAACTTCTTTATGGTGGGGTAATTTTCTTTTGAGTTCCCCCACACTATGACTCATTAACGAACAAAAGAGCATAATTGGGAGATGAATGAGACGTGCACAAACACTAAAATAGTTGTAATTTTTGAACTGTGATGCTGTAATTTTATGATTTAATTTGGTTCTTCTAGTTAATTTAGGCGCAACAGCAGAACATGAGGGTGCAATACCGGTTCAGTGCCTCGTAGTTAGGTACCGGTACACCTTTTTAATTGTTGACATTGTACTGAACTAGGGTCAAATATTATATATATGATTTTTCCAATCTTTCCACTTCTCATTTTTATCTGCAAAATATTTTCAAAAGTAAAACCTCGTTTAAATTCTTAGTCCGATAGGTGTGTAAATTATACTTTGGCGCTCGTATAGCTCCGACAACAGGCTCAATCGCTCCGGTAACTGCTCCAAACGCTCCTACAAGTGCTCTAAATGCTCCGGTAACAGCTCCAAACGCTTCTATTAGTGCTCTAAACGCTCCGGCAACAACTACAAGTGCTCCTATAAGTGCTCTAAATGCTCCGGCAACTGGTCCAAACGCTCCCATAGGTGCTCCTTATGCCCTTTTCTATCGCTACTATTGCACACTTATACCGCTACAAGTGCTCCTTTTAACCGCTACTACGGCATTTTTTAACAGCTCCAATGTCCTAGCTCTAGTTATTATTGAGCGGTGAGCAGAGTGTGCTGCCTGAAAGAAGTCAAAGTCCTGAAGCAAACATTTTTTTTTATTTCAATACCAATGAACATAGTCAAATAAAAACAATCTCATGCTAATTGCTGTTTACTGCTAGTTAACTTTTTAAATTAAAATCATAATTTAACTTGAATTGAAATCTTAAGATCTTGCTAAAACTTATAATTTAATGTTTTTAGAAATTTTTCACTTCTAACCTTTTTAGTTCGTCAACAGTTGTTTGTTGCGTTGCTACTAACAGATTTCTATTAGAAACTAGTTGAATCCTTGTGTAACTAATCGCCTCTTAAGTGAATAAAAAACAGCGGAAATTTTTGAGTTTGTATTTGAACGCCTTGCAGCTCGTGTGGAGTTTTGTGCTGGAAAATTTCACATCCGTTTGTCAGACTTTTTTGATCCGCCGTCATTTTCCATGGATGCCCATGTCGGAGAGTTTGAGTAATAGTATTCCATGGTCTACTTTGCCAAATACTTTTTCCAAAATCGAAATATATTTTGTCCACATTTTTGCTTTGACATGGTAGATCTAGCATAGTCATAATGCTCAAGCATCTAAGAAGTGGTAGATCGTTTATGACGAAAGCCAAGTTGATTTGATGAAACAGGTTGTTGGTCTCTAAATGATGTACTAGGAGTTTCCTAAACACCCGTTTACACATCTTCACTACATGGCTAGTTAGGGAGACAGGTGTCTATAGTTGGCTGGATCCGTGATATTTCAAGCTTTAGGAGTAGATAAAATAATTACATGCTCGTAGGTGAGTGGAATTACTACTAATGATTTTCACCACATAAGGTATAAGGGTAAGATGTGCTTAGCTGACACATCTTAAGGATTTTTTGCAGATACATCACCTGCTCCCACTGCGCTGTTGCTGCTAAGTACGTCAATGACTAGTTCAGTGCTTAGTTATGCGAATTCAAAGTCCGTTAGGTAGTTTGTAGTTAATTCAGTTCAGGATTCGATTCAATTCAGGATTTTGAATTTGTTTCTAAAGACGTTTACATATTGACGGTTTAGTATTTCACTCATTTCCTGGTCATCATCAACAATAGACCTTGCATCATTCACCAGTGGCCCAACTCCCGATCTTACCAATGAATGATGGGATGCATTAGCGAAAAAAAAAAGATTTGCTATTACTTTCTGTTTTTTTTTCATGGCTTGCTTTTTTCATTGCTTTTTTACATCGCGTGATCGTGCGAGCTGGCGTCTTATCTCATCTAGCTTCTATTTGCACTCACCTTGTATTTGTAGTAGCCTCGTTGATTGTTGGCACTTGATCAGTTTTGCTCGCTTTTCTTAAGCAGTCCTTTACGAAATTTGTTGTGTCGACTTTTATTAATTTTTCTTTTTGCCGGGCTAAGATATTTCATGCACTTTTACAGCGCAATGTTTTCAAAAATCTCATTGGTACTTTCACTTTCTACTGGATTATTTAGAAGTACGTCCCAGTTTAAAGCCTGCAATTCTACATTCAAGCCGTCTCTTTATCCCTTTATCATGCACGTTCGAGTCACGTAGACTGGTGATAGAGTTTCTTCGCAAATTTTTCTACGATCAATATGAATGAGTCGTTTTTCAACGTGCCTATGATCATATAATATTGTATCACGGATTTTGATATCCGTGATCAATTGTGCGTTACCTACCAAAAGAAGGTCTATGACATTTTCATTCCTCGTTGGAGATGAGATCATTTGAGTCAATGAAAATTAATCTATTTGCCTTAGAGAGAGGGAGTGATCCTGTTTTTGTTTATTTCTCGTGGCCGATGATGTGTCAGATGGTACAAAACTACCTGTTTCATCAGGCAACTCTGGCGTTAGCAATTTTAAGACGGGGAAGTTGAAATCACCCGTTATATACAATTGATACTTACTCTGGACTTTTTTGCAAAGTGTTTTAATTACTTACAACATTTCCGCAAATTTCTCGCTGGAACGTTTTGGCGGTCGATGGTAAACCACGAATATCAATCTAAAAGTTTTTCTATGTTAACAATAATACTGTGATGCCATGCCAGCTGGCATGTCACACCCCAATCTGTTACACTCTCAAAACAGCACTAGCATGCACCCGCAGCACATCGTAAAGTACAGCCATTATAATAATATTTATTTCTCTCAAGGTTTACAGAATGCAGCAAGAACACTTGTGATGTTCTACAAGATGCATCTCGTCGCTGTGCATTCTCGTGTGTAGCAAACAATGTACTTCATAACATAGGTAACCATTATTTAATCATATGGATACGTTTGGCACTCCTGCAGCCAGTCACACACTTTTTCATTGCCTGTTTCAGATGACATTTAACTTGCTGAAATGCAACATTTCAGTAGTAAATGGTGCGTCCAGGTATATATGTTGTATTAATATCTTGTAGTTTAAATAAGTTTCAACTTATATGCTAAACCAATAAGTGTAGTGTAGTGCAAGTTGCCACATCTCGACATAGTAGAGCTAGCGTACCAACCCTATGCGTAAATGCAAAATGGGGATGCCGTAGTATCAAATAAACTGCGAATTCTACTAACCCCTGCTGATTTCCCCGTACAGCTCGATACAAGATCTATTAACAACACTGGATTAGTATAAAAGTAGTGTATATAGAAATCTCGTAGCATGAATGCGTAAAAATTAATCTAAGTTAAAAACCTCACAAGCGGAGAGCTCTAAATTAGTTACCCCTATAAAATAACTGCAAGTGCATGTTTCCCGCATCGCGCGTATGAATGATGCTGAAGTAGAATAAATAATCGCATGCCCCACTAACAGCTTGGAAAAAAAGACCCCAACAGCAACGTACGGAGTGTTGCCTGCAAGCCTTTTGTATGGCGCATCGCAAGTCGCAGTGCTTCAACGCAGACCCGCTCGTCAGTCGCGCCAAGACCGTGTTGGGAAGCACGTCCTATACTCTAATCGGAGGTGTGTAGCGATAACCAGGTGCGTATGTGTGTGTTTTTCAATATTTTTTCCATGCTCAAGTGTCCGTGCACCATGTAAATCGTATCCATAACCAGTGTATTTGTAGATTGCACGGTATAAATAGCGGTATAGCTTGTAGATTAATAATAGCTAATCCCTAGTAGACGCATCTTGCGTGCATGTGAGCTCGTAGACCTATATCACAACCCTTTTGTGTATAACCAAGTACCGCCCTGGAATGTTTCTGTTTCTGAATAAAATAAAATAAAGAAAAGAGCCCGAGTTTGAGGCGTTTGATTCAAGTAATGCTAAAGAGGGAACAGAAACATGCCAATGGGTCACGGCACGCACATAAACCGCAAAATACCCACACAATTTCGTCTGGGCAGTCTCAAGTTCCGGGGAGAACACCACCCCAAGATCAAGAAACCTGCAAGCACCCGAATTCTACTCGGACCAGCCAACAACCGCCTGTGAAGTACGGCCATATCCTTCAAGGCGACCCTGCGAACAAACAGGAACAAACAAAGTTAAGTTCCAAACCCAACCTATAGGGCATGTAGCCAAACCTGTTCCCTCGTAACTAAGGAACTTTATAAGGTGTTACATCTCACTGTGCCTGCACAGTAGCTTATTGAGAATTTCTTCCGTGTGCAGGGAGGAAACAAATACTAACGGGAGCTGGCAACACAACTCAACAACTCCAAAACAGCACTAAAATATATTCCTCCTCATATTATGAGTAGTGTTGCATTCCTTTCCTGTGGTTGAAATTTTGAAGGAGAAGAATTCAAATCATAATCAGGGCCAAGAGGTGTACTAGGTTAAGGGGGTCGTTTACAAATTTTGGAATTTTCTTTATTAGTGGTCCGATCTTAATGAAATTTTCACATAATATGTAAAATTAAAAATAAAACACTTTTTATTCGTGTAACTTTTTCCATTTAGGCCTTAGTTTTTTATATATATGTATATATATAATATATATATATATATTTAAAAGAATAGAACTGCCTCAATTTTTATGCTAGAATAAAAACAAAGACAGTTTTGGAATCCTTGAAAGATTCCCTACAACAATTACGTTTCGAAATTTTTGTTTTCTTTTT
>LQNS02276882.1:2463393-2480236 GCA_001587735.2 Parhyale hawaiensis
GGTGTTGTCTTTGATGGGAAGCTTACTTTTGAGCCGCATATTAGAAGGTTGGTGTCACGTGCTTCCACTAAGATTGGGCTCCTGCGTAAGGTGAATTCTGTGTTTGGTGACAGTCAGGCTTGTCTGCAGATGTTTTTATGCTTTTTTGCTGCCTGTGTTAGAGTATTGCTCCCCGGTCTGGGCTTCAGCTGCTGATGCTCACTTACGTCTGCTGGACCGACTTGTTAGTTCAGCCAGCAGGCTGTGCGCTGATAATGATCTGGTGAACCTGTCCCACAGGAGAAGAGTAGCTGAGCTATGTATGTTTCATAAGGTGTACAATAATGAGAGGCATTTGTTGTATTCTTCTCTCGCTGCCCTCAAGGTTTTTGAGAGAGAGAGACTCGTGCTGCGAGCGGAGTGCACCCTTCCACTTTGGAGGCTGTCATATGTCGAACTAATCAGTTCTGTCGGTGCTTCCTGCCCTGGTCGGCTGAAGTTTGGAATTTGTTGCCTGCATCGGCTTTTGGTCTTGTTGGCCTGCAGGCTTTTAAGTCGGCCGTTAATAGTTTCTTGCTGGATTTCCTTTAGCAGCGCTTTGGGCTTCCCGGTGTTGCAAATGCTTCATTTGTGTTGTATTACCTGTCCGTGGGAGCTCAAGCGTGAAGTTTTAATAATAATACTAATAACATACCTAACAATCCCAGTAAATTTTGTCAAAATAGGTCCTTACATTTTTGAGTTATTTTGGTGACATACAGAAAACAGACAGACAGCCAAACCCCACGAAAACATAACCTTCTTGGCGGATGTAATTAGGCGTGTCAAACACGAAAACCAGGCTAAGTACATTAATTACTAAGTGTTGTCGAGGGTTACTGGTCAATTCAGACCCATGCACAACTCAAACCCCACTGACTCAGACCCTCCCAACTCAGACCCCGGCCAACTCAGACTCCTCCCAACTCAGACAGACCCCTGCCCAACTCAGACCACCGGACAACTCAGACCCCTGCCCATCTCAGATCCCCATACAACTCAGACCCCTGCCCAACTCAGACCCCCGCACAACTCAGACCCCCGGACAACTCAGACCCCCGGACAACTCAGACCCCCGGACAACTCAGACCCCTGCACAACTCAGACCCCGGACAACTCAGACCTCCGGACAACTCAGACCCCTGTCCAACTCAGACCCCGGACAACTCAGACCCCTGCCCAACACAGACCCCTGGACAACTCAGAACCCTGCCCAACTCAGACTCCCGGACAACTCAGACCACTGCCCAACTCAGATCCCCGGACAAATCAGACACCTGATAAAATTAGATACAATATCAATATATGTTCATAAGTGCTCAAAATTATTTATATATATATATATATATATATATAAATGAATTAATGCGTGTGCTTCTTTGTTCACAATTTCTCTGAACGTTGTTACGATGTTAAAACTGCTGAGAACAATAAACTTTTGAAAAATTCCACGCATTAGGCTCAAGTTGTAGTGCAAAGATTTTCAAGCAAATAGTGAGCTTTTTTCGGGGGGGGGGGTGAACTCTACAGTCACAATCACACCCCAAAGTCTCTGTTATGGAAAAAACATAAGCATGCCCTAGTGATACACAAGATTATCCACATACGCTACACTTATTATATAGGGGCGAAGTTACGGTACTATAGGTACCTACTATGTATATTTTTACCTCCGCCAAGGAGGTTATATTTTCGTCGTGTTTGTCTCTTTGTTTGTCTGTCATCAAGATAATTCAAAAATTTATGAACCGATTTAGACGAAATTTAGAGGGATTGTTAAGTATGTTAAGAGGAACAGACGATTAACTTTTGGTGAATATATGTCCATCCGTTTGTTTGTCTCCCTCATTCTTCTCAATGCTATAACTAAAAAAGCTATGGATGGAATTTTATGAAATTAAAATGAGATGTTAGGTATATATCAAAGAGTAAATGACCACATTTTGGTAATGATCCGTTTGTTCGTTCGTTTGTCACTGTTTGTAATTTCATGCTTGTTAGCACAATACCTCAAAAAATAATGAATGGATCTTAATGAAATTCATAGGGGTTGTTAGAAATGTTAAAAGACATCAATGAATAAATTTTGGTGCAGATCGGTTTGCTCGTTTGTATGTTTGACTCATGTTTGTCATAACGTTTGTTAGCAGTATAACTCAAAAAGTTATGTACGGATTTTCAAGAATATTGCGCAAGCTGTTATTACAATCGAAAGGCACAAATGATTAGATTTTGGAGTTTATACAAAGAAAATTATGGTTTCAGAGCCAATTTGAATTTATGCTCCCATTGCTTCGCTTGGCGGAGGTATGCGCTCTCAGATGGGGCTCTAGTTCACTAATGCTTTTCCTAAGATTCTCCACAGATTATATGCATCGATCAAAAAATTTTTGAAATTGCATAGGAGCAATTATATTGAAAACCACACAAATTTGTTCATTTCTAATCATTTGAATTTGTAGTATGTCTCTGTATGTGATTGTTTCATCTAGTTATGGCATCATAAACGAGCTGGATGGGATAACAAATTGTTTCATCGTACATCTACCACTGTATTTGTGCGTTCACGTTGCATGCTGAAGTACCGCGTTCATGTTGAACAAGTTTGATTGGAAGTGTTGCCGCTCTAAATAAGTTAGCAGCATTTCTGTCAGTCATTTTTCAGCAAAATTTAACTTTATTGACTCCGGTTTTGTACGTTATCGCAGTCTATCACACATTTATACCATATTTAAAACTAACATTGCCCGTGGCCGTTGGCAATTAATCTAGTTTCATTTGTCCGTCGTTGCCAGTGAGAATACTTGGAGCCATAATTAATTTGCATAATTTATTTTAGTCTGTTGTAAGTTTACAAGACTCAACGTTAACTTCAGTGCTACACGGCTTTGCTGCCGATCACAATAACTAATTAATAGTGTTTTTTCTGTGTATTGACGCTGAATGCTAAAGATTTCTATGATTATATCTGCGCGTACGATATAACTTCAATAGCGTACGCAGTACACAAAGGGGTTCTAATTCTGTGTACTGTGGTAGCGTACGATAGTTTGTTCCATGCTTGCTAAGTTTCTTGTAGGATTATCCAGAAACGATTCTTTATTCAGAAATAAAGAGAATGAATTAATTTTATATCGTTGGTTTGGATACGTTCGAAAACTTTTTGATGCATGAACAATTTAAAAAAATGGTAGTTATACTTGTACCGTACCTGGCGTAATATCTCTAATGTACGCTTTGTTTTCAGAGTATGTTCATTATCAGGGATCTGAGTTGTCCGGGGGTCTGAGATGGGCAGGAGTCAGAGTTGTCCTGGGGCAGAGTTGGGCAGGGGTCTGAGTTGTCCGGGGGGGTCTGAGTTGGGCAGGGGTCTGAGTTGTCCGGGGGCCTGAGTTGTCCGGGGGTCTGAGTTGGGTATTAGTCTGAGTTGGGAGGGGTCTGAGTTGGCCGGGGCCTGAGTTGGGTGGGTCTGAGCCAGTTGGATCTGAGTTAGGGGGACTGAGTAGGGAGGGTCTGATTTGGGGGGTCTGAGTTGTCCTGTAACCTGTAACCGTTGTCGATGAGGAAGTCTAAAATGTGCATGAACAAAGCTATTTGAAGGAGCCGGATGTCAGCGCCTGTACGGTAGGGTGGATCGTTTTTTTTACTTTTTTGAGTCTGATGACGTTATAGCGCGAAATCATCTTTTATCATTGCTAATAAAAAATTCGGAGTGTGCAAAGTATGCGTTGTTTCGAATCACTTTGTCTACCATATTACTATACTTGGTAGGTAGGATGCCAGGAGTAGTAATCATTTTGAAGAGATGTGTTGGTCTATCAAAACCTGAGCGCTTACAGTTTATTGAGAACCATACCAGCACGTATACCTTCATAATGTACTCAAAATGAGAACATTATGAAGGTATACGTGTCGGTATGGTTCTCAATAAAATGTAAACTTTCTGTTCTTGCTGGACCAAAGGATCTCTTACAAATGGTTACTACTTCTGACATCCCGCCAACCAAGTATAGCAATATGGTGGGCAAAGTGATTCAAAACAACGCGTACTTTACACACTCCTAAATTTTTTATTAGCAATGGTAAAAAATTATTCATAATATGCTCTTGAGTTGGGGCTCAGAAGAATTTTTGAAAGCCAGGTAATCAAATGAGCAATTGAGAAACTTTGAACTGCCAAATATCCTATTTTATCCTCCTGCCAACCATGTTACGGTAGACTGGCAAAACGAGCATCTCAGCGAGCCACCATCAACTAAAGCTGTTGAAACAGACGGCTTGAGAACAGCTATTGATGAGAAAATGAATCTCGCTACCATCACTGATTTTCCTTATCACACTCAAGCAATTGAGAGGACTATCAAGATGGTAACAAATGCATAGATTAGAAATTACTGGATATGAATTCCGTGACGGACTCATCAGAGCAAGACTCAGAGAAAGGTATAAGCTTCTCTCCTTTAACACCAAAGAAGAGTATAAGTTTGAAGAAGAATTAAGCACGACATATGGAAGGGTGGATGAGCTGGGTAGGACGGAACTCGACGTACAGCCACCTCCAGGAGGTGAGTTCTGAATCATTTCATCAAACGTTGAAATAAACTACGAGCTTTTCACAGGCAATGCTATCTGGTGAAAGAGAGCATGTTACCAATGACTAAGGAAAACGACGAAAAATGTGCTTTAGCTCAGGAACTTCAGACATGTGAAGATAAAGTCACACGACCTAAAGATTCGGCATGATTGTTAAGAACATATTTTTTCATCATTTGCTGAGTATAACGGAGTTAGACCTTCTGAAATGTTTAATTTTCAAGAAATTAGCTAAGTGAAAAATGACTGTAGTTTACCCTATTTTGACCATTTTTGTGACGATGGCCGCATATGTAGATGTTATCGGATCGACCGAAAATATAAAATCTAATAAAGTGACATACAGTATTTTGACACACTTTCATTGCTGTAACAAATGAATTCATAAAAACATATAATTTTGGAAAATTTAATCAATAATGACGTTTGTTTTGGCTATTTTTCGAAATTTTGGCACCTCGGCGACACGTGAAATTATCGAATTAAAGGGCTAACATTTTGCAAACATCATTTTTGTGGGGAGTCATAACTTTTCAGCACTATAACGTTATCTGATTTAAAAAAGCTGAAAAAAGATCTACCCCCACTTTATAGTCGGAGGATGTGGGACTAATTGAGGACAGTGTGAAGCGGTACATCTAAGGTCATAATGTTAAGGCTGGGTCTTGTTGTATGGATGTAGGGGGACTCTAATGTTGCGAACTCGATTGGGTTAGAAAAGTTTATGATGGAGAAGTTATTCTTGTTGAAGGGATGGTTGTTTTGCTCAGCATAGAGGTGGGGAGCTGAATGTGAGGGTTTTGTGAGTGGTAAACCGGTTCGATTAAATACGCCTAAATGTTGGTGAACACGGGCTTTGAAATGTCCAATGCTACCGATGTACGAGGCATTGCATCTTCTGCATTGGAAACGTTAGATAACAATAGACAAAAGTAGCGTGGGAGGATTGTCTTTAAATTTAACTTAGGATCCTATAGTAAATGTGTTTTTTGCAAGAAATTTTGAAGTTTAAGTGTGAGTAAGCTTCTGAGAGGAAAGCTTTCAAGGTATTTACTGTACTAACAGAGGACTTGTTGTACTAGGGAAGTGAGTGGAATAAGTCTGATTTATGGATAAAAGGTTTAACAATACCAGGAAGGAATAGTTTGTCCAAAAACTGTTTGCAACAGTGGTCTGAAAAGTGGTTCGGATAACCAATGATTGAAGAAACTTGTCCGAAGGCCTGAAAAAGTCGGTTTGCTGTAGACTTTAGGGGTCAGTGTTGAGTCTTGATTAGTTACTTGAATATCGAGCAATGATACTGAATTGTTCGATTGGTTCTCAGCAGTTAATTTGACATTTGGGTGTTAGCTATTCAGATATTGTAGAAATAAGTCAGAATCTGTTGGGTTTTTCTTAACGACTGCCCAAGCAACGTCAAACCGATAAACGCTTTGTAGATTACACTTCTCTCATATTCCAAAACATACAAATTCTGGATCTTTTCTNCATTTAGGTGTTAGCTATTCAGATATTGTAGAAATAAGTCAGAATCTGTTGGGTTTTTCTTAACGACTGCCCAAGCAACGTCAAACCGATAAACGCTTTGTAGATTACACTTCTCTCATATTCCAAAAACATACAAATTCTGACTCTTTTCTACAATATTTGAATAGCAAACACCCAAATATCAAATTCACTTCTGAAAACCAATCAAACAATTATTCATTAGCCTTCCTCGATATTCTAGTAACTAATCAAGACTCAACTCGACCATTAAATTTTACAGAAAACACACTTTTTTATGCCTTGGGACAAATTACTTCAGTCATTGCTACGACCTATATAAAAATAATGCGATCAAAAACTTTATTTCTCGGGCATACTACCTTTCTTCATCTTCCTTTGCGTTTTCAGACGAAATAGCCTTCCTCCGAAGTTTTTCAAAAATAACGGTTATCCGCACCACTTTTTAGACCACTGTTGCAAACAGTTTTTGGACAAACTATTCTATCCTAGTATTTTTAAACCTTTTGTCCGTCAATTAGATTTCTTTCACTCACTGCCCTAGTACAACAAGTCCTCAGCTAGTACGGTAATTAATTTGAAAGCTTTCCTTTCTGAAGCTCACCCACACACAAACTTCAAGTTTTCATACAAAAACGCATTAAATATAGGGTCCTACATAAAATTTAAAGACAAACCTCCAACACCGCTTTTGTCAAGTGTTGCCTACCGTTTCCAATGCAGATGCTGCAATGCCTTGTACATCGGTAGCACTGGACAACATTTTAAAACCCGTATTGAACTACATTTAGGTGCATCTAGTCTAACCGGTTTACCACTCGCAAAACCTTCACATTCAGCTCCCCGCCTCCATGCTGAGCAAAACAACTATCACTTCAACATGAATGACTTCTCCGTTATAGACTTTTCTAACCCAATCGAGCTCACAACATTAGAGTCCTTCCACATCCTTAGACCACAACCCAGCCTCAACATTACTACGTCATCTGTACCGATTCACACATTCCACAATTAGTCCTACGTTCTCCGACTGTTCATTCACGTTTTAGACTTCGACCCGACAACACCTATGAGCCTCTCTATATTTGAAGTAAAGAAAACATTGATTACTATAGCATTGTAGATACTGCATCGATTGACTTTGATACTTGCAGGACTATTATTCTTAATAGAAACGGTTATTGTATTGAAATTCACTTCGATCTGTATCTTATACTGATAGGCTTCTCACTTTGTAAAAAAACAACTGAACTTGCAAATAAACCTGTCAAGCAGCTTTCTAAGCCGTAACAAGCAGCTTTCTATGACCTGACAAAGTTCTGCAGCCAAACAACTCACGCAAACTGCAAGCACAAAGTCCGAACTTTATCTGCTGTGCCAAGCAAGAACAAGCAAATCTTTGTGGTGCCCGTCAGATCAACCGAGGGACCCGCCCGCAGCGGCAGTGGCCATGCGTCTTTGAGCGCGAACACTCTTCGGTTTCAGGACTTTCAACGCATGCCAATGGATCTCAGGCTTGGGAGACTGGACGATGGTGATGGGGTAGGAGCCACCTTGAGGGAACACAGCGCACAAAAGATGCAAGTCGATGGCAGTCTCTGTGTATCACTCTTACAGAAGCAGCAGTTCCTGCCATGAGTGGATCCATCGCTCCAACAAGAAAGGGTGCACCAAATGCTGCAGATGCACCAAAGTAGCCCTTCAACCCACAGTAGGTGCTTCTGATAAGGATATTGCTAAGTTTCTAATCCAGGTGTTAGACTGGTAATCCTCCTAATGTCACACTGAAGTCATGCTACAGCAGGTTTCCACACTGTCGGCAAATGATGTAGCTAACTTTTTTCCATTTACATTTTAATTGAATCATAAATAACTTATGGTCAATAACTGTTTCATTTCTTAGCTCCATTATTTTACCATCATACTTCCATTGCCCCTGAAGGCTTCCTCATGCGCATTTTGATGAACGGAATTGAATGAATTGACCTCAAACGGCCGTCAGAGGTAAAAGCCAACTCACCCGCATCAAGAATTGTAGCTCATGCTATGAACTGACTCTGGTAAATCTTTTATGCTTGCTTCACAATGTGCACAACTGTCATGGCTATCCGCTCCATTGCCTTTTCAATCCTTAACAATAAATCGTTCAGATGAGTGATTTTTCATTCCTTCTCACTCTAAGATGTAACAGTTACATCTGCTATACTCTCACTCGTTTAGACATGACGACAAATCCTGTAGTGATCGTAAACAACCGCACATTGTTATCTTTTGCTTCGCTTATTTGAAACTTGGTTTATTAAAGATCGCCACTGACATTTTTCGTGTTGTTTCTTAATTTTGGTCACTGAGAAAAGAGTGTATTTGGAATAACTTAACTTGTATTATTCCTTGAGGCATGAAAATTTGAGGCAGAGTTTAGTTATATGTCTAAAAACAATCAAAATCTCCGACAAATGTCGCCAGTACGTTGATAGAAAACGGTTTTTATCTTTGTTCCTTAATTATGGAAAGAATTGGGTATGAGCACTGTAATAATGAAAATAAGTTGCTTATACTATAGCATGATGTACTCTATAGGATTTAACTCTAACAGGCACAGCTTAAAAAAAAAATACCGAGCACGCGATTTAAATGTAAATTACACAGACACATGAATTGGAGCCCTTTATCGATCACCACTAGATGCAATTGCTGCACCAGTATTATTCCACGTATTTTGTAGTTTGGAAAAGAGCAGGACTTGATCGTAAACAAGAAGTTTTACAACAGAACATTGCCATTATTAGTTTTGTAACATGGGTTTAAAACAATAACAGAAGGCCTTATTTGAAAAAAAAAATCGTGTTCTTGAGCAATCTGCCGAAACTTAAGCGCTCTTATAGTAAATAAAGCAGCCTTATTTAGGTACCATAATAGCATGGCTGAGGAAGTTACCGAAGAAACTCTTACTCTCTTCCGCGACTGCCGTTGTATATCTGACAATAGTTCCCTCCCATACCGGCCCGGGCCCTGGCATTCAGCAAGCGGAATGGCAATGTTCAACCTCATTGACTGTCTTAGGTATGGATCTCGCATATAAAGAGCCAAGAACGAAGCCGAAATATTGCGTCCACTCTAAACTTTTTCCATTAAAAGCCTTATGTCTGTAAAATAAGCTCACTACGGTGGCATGAAATTACGAACTCTACTTGCAACTCACGTAAAGCAGCAGAGGTCGCTGTGAAGGCCTTGATAAGGATCGGTTCTGTAAAGCTAAAGCATTAACTGCGAAGATATTGAACAGTCGTTAGAGAGGGGGTTCAAAATTGTAGTATCAGTAGTCGCTGGCAGACGCCAGAAGCAAAATAACTATATTTACAATAAACTAGCTCATATCAGTGTGACACATTCCTTGCTATCCTTCCAATATGGTACAAAAAGTACAAGAGTTAGTACGATAGGTCGGAAAGGCTAGTAAGTTACAGTATATTTGGATTAATCCAAAGCTAGCTATACTGAACTTCCGTTCTACGAGTAGCTACATCTCTTACAGTTGGCATTAGTAAGGCGCGAGCGAGGCTGTGTCCTAACCAACCCGCGAACCGAGCACAATATCTACTAACTGGACCCGTGAAAAAAAATCTACGGTTTACTAACTTTATTTTAAGTGTTTAGAAAATTCTTGGTACCGGTATGTTTGCTACTGAATTTTGATGCAGTTAATTGCACATCACATTTATCGTGTTTATTAGTGCATATCGGTAGTTGCCTTCCCAGCAGGTAGTTGTCCTCCTGAGGGTAGTTAAAACTTCCCAGGGGTAATTGTCCTCCTGGGGGTAGTTGTTCTCCCAATGGGTAGTTCACCACCTATGGGGATAGATGTCCTATTTAGGTATCTGTCCTCTACGGGACCCGTGGATATTCCACGGTTGGTAAATGTGTTCACTTTTCATAGTTTAACCTGAGGTAGTGCTTTTAACTTAACCCAATTTAACCCGTCTGAGCTGACATCCGTCGCTTACTCCTATTGTTCGTTACCTAGTCTGTCTACCTTACATCTCGCCTAACCTTTTCTAGTATTTTTATTTTACCATTAAAATTAATCACGATTTATTCTTTCTGCAAAGAATTCGCACTTTTGCCTTGAAAAGGACGGAAACATGACAGTACTTCTTGCATTGTTCCTAATGTATTTGCACACATTTAACTCTTTCTAATCTTACGCATTTCAATTGTTTGTCGGCGTATTCGACTTTTCTCACTATTTTGGGACCCATGGATACTGATCAATAGCCCATCATTTTTCTGCTTTGTTTAATGCCATAGCTGTGTAATGAAAGAAACGAAATTTGGTCATTTGCTTCACTCGCAGCAGGGTAATCTTCTGCTCTTAAGCTGTCATTATATTTGCTCAGACAGCGCACTGTTGTGGCGGAATTCCAACGGTAACGGCAAACAATGATACAGATTCTAACGCGCTGACACAGAACAACTCAGGTGCATAAAAATATGTAATAGAAAAACCTTGCTCTGTTGCATACGATTCATGATCCCCGCCGTATCATAGATACCAACGTTAGCTTCATAATGCTGCCTGATTCACATTATCATGAAGATTTTACCAACTTTCTTCCAAGCTATTAGACCGATGACAGCTGCTGAGCTTTAAAGCTATTCGCTCCATTTTCCTTCTATCTATAATTGAAGAGCGTAACACACGAAGTAGGAAAAACGCTATTAATATTATAAAAGAAAAGATTGGGGTCAAGGGCTCAGTACATGTAACAGTATTGTCGCGTGACGCTGTGCTATGCAGTGGGCTTTGCTTATCTCTTAAAAATGGCATTATTTTTTGCAATGTTGCTTGCACGCAGGAAGCAATGAGGGTAGTTGGACTAAAATGAAACTTAGCCGTGACCACATGTAGCCATATGACGAGGTCGCGTTGTTAATCCCAACCAAAAATATAACATGTAATGAAACTCACTTTAAGTTCAAGCTGTTGATTCTTTCATGAATCATCATCATCAGGAAGATATTTGATGCTGCCAGAATATTTTCAAAACTAAAGATTGATGAGGATAAAAGTTGTATCCAACATACCGATGGATAAAAATTTCCTATATTCTTATTATCCTAACTAGAGGGCCCAAAAATGACGGCAAAAATTTTGTGATTGAGCTTTTTGTTGTTCCGGTTCCCAGTATAGGTTTTGCTGTATTACAGGTCTTATCCCTGCAGGCCTGATCTTCCATTAGTGAAACGCAAACTGTACAACCATGAGTTTTGCGATAGCAAAATATCCCCCCTGCAAGATAAGGAATGAATATCAGCTTGGAATTGATTATGCGTTAAACTGTACCAAGGAAGTATTGTTCAGTCAAAACAATTGACTGGAAATGCCCAAGGCTCACTGTATTGTGGATATCAACTGATTGTTGAACCTCCAGCGTCGAACTTTGACTGCGATGCAAATTCAATATAAGAAGGCGTCTGCTCAGCGTGAAGATTCAACTACTACGATATCATTCAGCAATGGAAGCGGGGATCCAGAGGCTGGGGATCCAGAGACTGGGGATCCAGAGCCCAGGATCCAGATGACGGAGATCCAGAGCTAAATTTTGTCACCGGTACCCCAAGCGCTGAAATTGTATGGTATCACAGTTGTTTTTCAGTACATGAATTTTCTGCAATTAAACTCTTAACTGCGTACTACGAGACGGACCAACAATGGAGCAAGGGAGCAAGCGACCAACAACTGTGTTTTATTATATAATGGATATAATAAAACGTTTGCTGATTTTTTTATTTCGTGTCGGCTCTGAAGGAAATGGGCAAAAAATAAGCCAGGTTGCAAATTTTGTAATTCAGTTACGTTTTCGTAAAAATCGATGATCAACTTGCAGAAGATGTAAAAATTGGATCCTTATCTATTCATCTAGATGCACATTTTGCTTGAAACACTTCTTGAAATCGGGACAGTATGTATGCAGCTTCTGGACTCGGATTTTATAAGCTTTTCCTCCCAGGTCACGACGTATAAATTCGGCAAATAATCAACAGGGCACTCACTAGGTGATGATTTTCAGGGGCAGTACACAATTCTTTCATCTAGCTTACTGTCTTTCTTATTAAATTTTACGATGTAGCTTTCTCTTCAAGTATTTCACGGGCACTGGGCAGTAGAGAGCTATTTCTTCTAGCATACTATCCTTCTCTGAGAGTGCATATTTCGCTTCAGAGGCCGAACTTTGAGGACTTCAGTGAAGCAGAGAGTTAAGTATGGAAGACGGTATTATGGATACGGAGCACTCACATTGCATATAAGCTTATTGGAGGGGCATTCAAGTTTATTGCAGTGTTTTACTTAGGACGCGCGTTTAATTGAGAAAGAGAACAGGGAACGTAAAAGAAGAACGAGACTGTTACACTCTCAAAAACGAAGATGTGCTATCAATGGAGAGATGAAGCGCCTATGCGGCACAGTGACAAGAAAGACTTGAAGCAGAAGGGTTGCAGAAGGAAATAAGAGTTGCTGATAAGCGTGAGCTGGAAAATGTGGAAACGGCAAGTCAAAGAAGAGACAAACATATCGATTATTGGGTGATTTTTTTCACACACGGGCCCACGAGTATTAAAAAAAATAGTTCTGATGAACTTATTTAATCATTAAGTATAGGGGACTGTTGAAAGTTAGGATCTCGCAGCAACTAGGAATTTCTTATCGTCCAGGACAAAGAACCTGTCTAGTAAACACTAAAATCCTTGACCATTTTATTGATTCAGGCCATTCAACACTTTCAGACTATTTAAGTGTGATATCACAATGCTCACACGCTTACTTGAGGCTTTTAGAGACTTAGAGTCAATATCCATACATCACAATCATTCACAACGTACGGTATAACCGGCTGATGTATGATACGATATGACGCGTAACTATTACGTAACTTAGATAGTGCCTAGTTACTGTCAACAACGGAATTAAGTATCAGATACGCTCATCTAAGTTATTATTCCCTATCTCGAATGTCTTTTGTATTTTGATACTTTTTGAGATAATTACTGAATGTAGCAACTTACTGCAGCACTCCCTTCTGACTACAAAGAAAGCATGTGATGAAGGAATTGTACCTTACTCTAACACACATAGATAAAAATATTAGACAACAATAATTGATGCTGCCAAAGTAAGTCACGATTGTCAGCACCATCTTTAATATGGTTAGCACAATGCAACCTGACCTACCGTCAGAAGCGTTGAAGCGGTTAGTAGCGAGAACTGAAACTTCCCTTTAGAAATAGATAAGGAAAATCGAAATTACGATATTCGGTGGCTATTCTCGTGCCCTTAAAGGCGGTTACTATAACTAATATTACAACAAGACAGCTTGGGTACCGAACTGTCCAAACACAGCTGAAATGTGGTCCAGATATCGAGACACGGCATCGGAACGTCAACTGTTACCTGCCCGATAGTGGCGCTGCGGTAAACGTTTCAAGCACTATTTTTACATCTCCCATTGAGTCTAATTTATTACAATGTATAACATTGCGTTTACATAAATGTTGCAGCCAGTTGAAAATAATACCAAACGAGTGTCTGAGTTTCTGTATCACATAGGGAACTCCATATAGATATGCATACATTCACCGTTCGGCCCGTTCAGCCGTCTATTCATGAAGTGCTGTGACTCCAAAGCAATTCATTAAGTGACGTTTGTTGAGATTAACAAAATCACCCTTAGAAACATTTTGCTCCATTAGCCAACTTAATTTCTTACTTGCAGGTCTTGAATGTCTAAAGGATATCTCAACAGCTTTTGACTTTACCTGTCTAACTTGGTTTATATTTTGTAAACGAGCACGTATTTATTGGTACTTACAAGTTTTGACCTCACAAATATAGTAATGCAATATGTAGTCGTTCATAAAGTATTAAATAAACTAGAGCACTCTGAGAGGAAAAACCCGTCAAAAAAGACAATGTGAAAGAAAATTCCAAATGGCCTTGTAAGTAGGGGTTCCTTTTTATCATCACAAAAACTTGGTCATATGTGCCACTTGACAGTAATAACAGTTTTAGTAATTTTCTGTAAGATCCGAGAGTAACTTTTTCAGTTATGTTCTGACAAATACTAAAGTGACTATTATTCAAACGCACAAAGGGACACATCACCAAATAAATTTCACAAAGATCCGTTTTCAACTTTTGAGTTGCGTTGCTGACAATCAACTTGGCACATGTGCACATAGCACGGCACATCCCTAGGGTTACATTAGATATAAATATCGCATAATACCATCATCAGTATGCCCTCCTTCGGCCTTACATGTTAGTTCGTAGCCAGAGCCATAACGGATCACCTTGAGTTAATAGTTGATCAGAATATATTGTGCTGTTTTGGAGACTGAGAGCTCATTCCTTTGTCCTGGCGTTCAGGCAGTCAGAATACATTTAAGCAAATATTATAAATAACACTAGTTGACCTCGGTGCATTCAGCAGCTGGCGAAATACGTCATTAAACTGTGTAAATCGCTTTTACTGCAGGTCAAGATTTTGTTTATTTCTGAAGTAACATCAATCTCACGTCTGAACCCCCAACGAGTTACGTAAAGTGTGTAACCAAATTTTGCTTGATTTCACGTAATATTCTGAAAGTGAGCCAATCATTCTTGCAAGTCGCTATATTATAGTTTCAGATAATGCCAAGAAAAGGACGTTTAGCAGCAACTGAAGAGGAACGGATTGTTCTAGGCCTTGCAGATTTGTATCTCCTAGAATTAGCCAAAACAAAAGGGTGAGATGGAAGAATATTGTCTTCATTCGTAGAAAACCCTAACACCAAAACAAGGATAGATAGAAACACGAGAAGAACCCTTTCATCTCGTGACATTAAAAAAACGCAGATAAGTCAGGAAGCATCCAAAGAGCGCCAGCGCTACCAGTTCCGGCACTGATAGCACTAATGCTAATCGAATGGGTAGGCCCTCCGGTAATTGTTCTAGTGCAAGTTGCACCGGTTCCACCACCCTGTTTGGGGTCTCTGCCAGTGTCACCGTTCACCAAGATAACAACTTCACACATCCTGCTGGCAGTAGCTACTACACCGTGACGAGCGCAGGAGTTCTGACGTCCGCCACTAAAGGCCGTCATGTTTCCAGCACCAGCCGTGCTGAGGTCGTAGGCCCCTCAGCAACAGAGCTGCGGGAGTTATAGGAGCTGACGGCGTCGTTCAGCGATGCGGATTTTGATGACTTCTGAGGTGTTGTCCGTCTCGTATCGCAACTGTACTTGCTGTCTAGCTAACTAAACGAAACATAACTTGCGATAGTTTCTCCACTCGATTCTAGGAAACATTGTCAGTAAGAGAGACTAGTAGCAATTTCACCCCTGAAAACATGTACTCATAGTTTCAGTTGCCTTATACTTCTGAGTGCCAATCGCGTGCATCGTTTTATTTATACTTGATGCAACTGGCCCTGGTGTGGGGCTTTAGAATTTCACTCCCGTCCTGCACGTGGCGTAAGAGACGGCCAACGCAGGGTTGATTCCAAGTGACGAAACTTGTATCCCTTCTCATTGGCCACCGGCTGTCTGTTGGCAGGCGTATGAGCCTGAGAAGATTGGGTTGTGGGAACCCTTATGCGAGGTAAGGCGGATGAGCTCCATGGAGCCAACGGCAACCAGAGAGGAGATCACCGAGCTGCTGCCATAACCATGTTCCCGGCATTCCACAGTCAGCTCTTCTGCCTACCTCTTGATGGCACCATTGAGACTCTTTTTTCTTCTTTCTTCTACTTTCTTCTTTGTTCCCTTTTCTGCGCTAATCTCGTACTGTGAGCGGCAGGGCCGTGGGAGATTGGTGGCGGCACCCACATGTCCACCGTGACTGTCGTCCCTCATAACCTGGCGAGCCTGGGGCTATACAGTATATGGTTTTTGCTCGGCGTGCAGCTCTGCCGAGTGGACCGTACTTCTGCCACTGCTAATCATTTCTTTAGGTTTTATTTCTTCTTTTTGTATATTTCTGTTTTTATCTTCATATTTCTTTACTTCTTTGTAGGGATGTAGAGAGTAATCCGGAACCGGGTAGGGCTCGGGAGTTTTGTCTCCTTTATTGGAATATGAGAAGACTGTATTCGAACCTTGCGGAGCTTAGCTTTGTGTCCCGTGGTGAAGATGCCATGTGCTGTTCCGAGACGCTGGTGACCGGTAGGAGGCACGAAGCGGAGCTTGCCTTGGCGGGTTTTCAGTCCCCTTTTCGCAAGCCACTGAGATCGGGGCCTGGATATCACGGAATGGCCGTCTATGTCCGGAGTGGTTTCTGCGCTTACGGGCAGTCACAGTATGAATGCGCCTGTCATGGGATGACGGTTATGAGGGTGTGTGGCCTTCTGAATAATTTCTTTACTCTCATTATATCGGCGCCCTACAACTGATGATTCGCTGTATGACTGTTTGCTGACGTCGATGGCCTCAATCCAGAGTACGGATCCCAAGTCAGCGTTTGTGTTTATGGGAGATGTTAATGCACACAACAGGGACTGGTTGGGATCTATGTCACCGACTGATGACCATGGTTTGGGTGCGTTGGACTTTTGTACCTCATCTAGTTGTGTGCAGCTAGTCCGTGGGTCCACGCATATTGCTGGTAATTGTCTCAACATCGTCATGACTGATATCCCAGACTTGATGAGTGTCTCAGTTGGCTCCCCAATTATTGACTCTAGAGATCACTC
>LQNS02276882.1:2514348-2535118 GCA_001587735.2 Parhyale hawaiensis
TCTTACGTACATCTCAATCAACGGAGGTCCGCAGGTAACCCTAAATATGGCATAGGATACATAACAAGCGACATGACCATATCAGATACTAATGTTATAAACTCTGATTTGGTACACATCTCTTTATAATTGCCTACATCAGCATCCCCTATTATTATTAAACTTTTCCGTAGTATCGATCATTTACGCGAGACCTCACATTATCCCAAACATTCCACTAAAATGAATCCCATAAACTCCTCTTGACAGTCTTGACGAGGACTATATTTTTTTCAACTAAATTAATATAACCTCATCCTCATTCATATTCCAACAAAGAAATACGCTACAGTCTCAGTTTAATTCATTCTTCAAATACTATATCGTGTAAGATAGCTTTCCTTTGTTGCACTGAATAGACTTACCTTGTCTGCAACGTGAGAAGCGATTGATGATTTCCTCAATTTGTATCGCACATCTGACATCGAACACATCCTAATCATGTTTAGAATTACCCGAAAATCTATTGATAGTATCACGATGAGGCAAACATGGGTGCTCCTATCAACGTTTCACAGAATTATATGAAATTTGTACACATTTGATTGCTAACCTCATGGCACTGACAACTTTTAACCTTATAAAATAAAAAATTGACTGATCCTCTATCGAATACTTCTTAAAATGTGCGTCTTTATTCTTACTAGTGCACCAAACGCAACCCTTCTGTTGAATAAGTCATGAAAGTATGTATTTGAAAATATCTTACCATCTTATTGAAAAAGTTCACAATACACCAAATTTCACCATGTTCACAAAATCCACGAAATTCACTAATTAAGTGAACAGAAGCAAGCAAGTTCACAAAGGCCCGTGACCAGGCCTTGACAGCCGTTCAAATTCCCGGGGTCGATCGTATCCTGGATACGGTTTGGCAAATAAAATTTATGTGCCTTGGATTTTTTTTCCTCAGTATTAGATAGGGGAAAAATAAGGCTTCGGACAGACGGACGGACGGACTGACAGACAGCTCTCTTATTATAGTATAGATTTACAGATTTTCTCTAAGAGACATTGAGTAATAATTTTAGGTTATGGTTTAACTCGCCACAAAATTGAATATTTTACTCAAGATTTTCTCAACTGACTTAAAAATTTCGATTTCTGTCACATTGAAAGGTAAGTTTTGAGAATTTTTCTTATATAATGATAGTTCGAGTTTGAAGAAGTCGGGAAGTGATCGATAGAGCGCTCCAATTTTAAATTCTTTCATCCATAACACTCTACTGGTTGGGTACATGTTACAAAAAAAATACGATGTCACAGATATCACTAGCTACGCTCATGCAAACTCGCCTAGGTAAGAGCTCGATATACTGTAGGATGCGATACAAGTAGGGCGCGGACACCTACTGTGTAGTCCGCGACAGCTACCGCATTACCTATCTTGGTATGAGCGTAGAGTACGTAGGATAGATTAGGATAGCTCGATTGACATCGTAATTTTTCTTCAAATCACAAGCATACACGAGTGTCACGCACTGGCGGGATATAGTTTGCAGTGATTGATTCTAAATTTTCAGTAAGGTGGGTATTCAAATGTATACTAACACCGTTCAAGATGATCTTACATATATTAATTTGTGATCGCCAGTAATAATAACTCTATAATAACATGTCAAGAAAATTCCTCTATTTGGCTCTTTTCAAGTGTTTCGAGTGATGTTCTGGTCTCTCATAGGCCTAAACTGTATCTAAATAGGTGAGAATGAGATTAGAAATTTGTAGAATGAATCGAAGCATTGTTAGTAAGGATGAAAATAGCAAGTCATATAATAGTAATGTCCGTAGGGTATGATGGAAGGAGTGATAGAATCAGTGTACGAAACATCTTACTTTAGTGTTTTTCGATACTTTACGTTTGGGTATGGTCATGTTTGAGGATTTTGATGTAATAACCAGTTTATACGATTTTTCCTAAAAATAGTAGATTTCACTATATAGTGCACTTCACAACAGCTCGAACAACAATCTTACTTACGTTTAACCTCAGTTTTCAGTGGTTGGCTAAGATTTTCACATCAAATATGTAACCAACCATCAGAGTGTTATGGATAAAAGAATTTCAAATTGGAGCGGGCTAACGATCACTTCCCAACTTCTTCAAATTTGAACTATCATTATATGACAAAAAATTCTCAAAACTTACATTTCAATGAGAAAGATATAGGAATTTTTAAGTCAGTTGAGCAAATTTTCAGTAAAATATTCAATTTCACGGGGAGTTAAACCATAACCTAAAGTTATTACTCGATGTCTCCTAGAGAAAACCTATAAATGAGAATAAAAACGCACATTATAAGAAGTATTCGATAGAAAATCAGCCGTTTTTTTATCTTAAAGTGTTGAAAGTTATCAGTGCCATGAGTTTTTCAATCAAATGCGCACAAATTTCATAAAATTCTATGAAACGTTGATAGCAACACCCATGTTCGCCTCATCGTGATACTATCAATAGAGTTTCTGGTAATTTTAAACATGTTAAGATGTGTTCGATGTCGGATGTGCGATACAAAGTGAGGAAATCATCAATCGCTTCTCACGTTGCAGACAAGGTAAGTCTATTCAGTGCAACGCAGGAAAGTTATCTTACACGATACAGCATTTGAAGAATGAATTAAACTGAGACTGTAGCGTGTTTCTTTGTTGGAATATGAATGAGGATGAGGTTATATTAATTTAGTTGAAAAAGAAATAGTCCTCGTCAAGAGTATCGTTAGAGTAGATTTTACGGGATTCAGATTAGTGGAAAGTTTGGGATAATGTGAGGTCTCGCGTATAAAACTTCATGTAAATTATCGATACTATGGAATAGTTTAATAATAATAGGGGATGCTGGTGTCGGCGATAGTAATGAGATGTGTACCAAATCAGAGTTAATAACATTAGTATCTGATATGGTCATGTTGCTTGTTATGTATCCTATACCATATTTAGGGTTACCTGCAGACCCCCGTTGATTGAGATGTACGTAAGATTGATTTGGGAGTTGAAGTTAAAACGGCCTTACCATCTTAAGAGATGTATAGCAACTGATGGAATAAAAACTATTTGTTCGTAAAGAACTGAGTTGTTGAGTGAGATGTTCGTGTTATTCTAAGATTTAATCATAATTTTCCAAGTAAGTGAAAATGCATGTACTGATAACTTTAGTAGTTCTTCATAGAACAGTATGTTCTCAATTACAGTAACGAGCAAATGATATGTTTGCATATAAAAATGGAAATATCTACCGTTCTAATGAACGGTATCGGCTCAGAAGAAGCCGAAACTATAGTTAATACTAGAGCACTCTGAGAGCGCATACCTCCGGCAAGTGAGCCAACGGCAGCAAAAATTCAAAGTGGTGCTGACATCATAATTTTCTTTGCATAAACTTCAAAATCTGTGCATTTGTGCCTCTTTATATTAATAACAGATTGTTCAATTTTTTTTAAGATCCGTTCATAACTTTTTGAGTTAAACTGTTAGCAAACGTTATGATAAATGTGAGTCAAACATACAAACGAACCAACCGATCTGCACCAAAATTTGATCATTTTATCTTTTACTATTACTAAAAATTACTATAAATTTCATAAAGATGCATTCAATATTTATTTAGTTATTGTGCTAACAAGCATAAAATTAAAAACAGTGACAAACGAACGAACGAACGAACTAACAAACGGACCATTACCAAAATTTAGTAATCTACTCTTTACGATATACCTAACAACTCATGTTAATTTTATCAAAATCCAATCATAACTTTTTGAGTTATGGCATCGAGAAAAATGACGCAGATAAACAAACAAACGGATGGACATATCTTCACCAAAAGTTAATCATCTGTTTTTCCTAACATACCTAACAATCCCTGTAAATTTCATCTAAATCGGTTCATGAATTTTTAAATTATCCTGGTGACAGGCAGACAGACAAAGAGACAAACAGAGACAGACAAACACGACGAAAACATAACCTCCTTGGCGGAGATAATTACCTTAAATTGTTTGACACGCCGTCTGGCGTACTGAAGATTTATAAGCTACGAAACTCTGTCTGGATGACGAAGATAAATTTGCTACATTCTATTGAAAGAGAAATGAACGAGGGCTTAGGTAAGAGGAATCAAAACTACAATGTGTCATTTAAAGAAATGAATATGTATAACATAATGAACTTCAGTAATCATAAAGAGATATTTCTACAAACAGGCTAGATGTAATAATACAACTTATTGACATTTCAGAACAAAATTTCATTATCATAAAACGTAGTAGCAGTGAGTGATGTTCAGGATTAGAAGTTCTATGAAATAAGTTATACAACCGAGGTCATGCGCAGCTGAGCAATGAGGTCAGAATTTTGAGCCGGTTATTCTTAGTTGGTTAGAGAAAATGCGGAGCATAACTCCACCTATGCTAAGGGAATGGACTATGTAGCGCTAATTATTAGCTGGAGTGGGACGGTGTGGAGTGAAACTCCGCCCACCTAGGGTTTGGAGCTAATGATAGAATGTGGGTTGAATAGCGTCACTGGTTATTTGGTTGGCCTAAGAGAGTTGGGTTTGGCGCGTCGGGAGGGGTGAAAGAGCGTCTGGTGGGGTGTTGTGAGTTTGAAGATCGTGATCGAGCACATTGGTCGACTGTGGAGCACACGCGCAATACAAGTTTTCTATATACAAGTTTTCTATAAACTACGATTATAATGAAGGGAATTCCTGAAGTAAGATTCACTTTGTTCAATAAATTTAGAAAATTACTAATAAATGGGGAGACAAATTAATTAAATGAAGAATTTACTACAAAAATCAGAAGGTTTACGTACAAATGACACATTTACATCACAAAATTAGAATTTCTACTCCATAATACAACTTAACAAGAAATGCTAGCAGCGTACATTAGTAATGTAAGTGGATACGTGCACGGTAGTGATGGGTCAGTGCTTTTTATCGCCTGCGAGCATGTGTGATGGTTATGCCGACATATGCTGTTCAAGTGGTTACTCCCAATCTAGAGATGAGTCGTTGCCACCTCTCTCGCTCGTTGCATGAATATGTAAAAATTTTGAAGAATAAAGGGTTGCCTCCTAAGAGTTTCCGATAATGAGTAGAAGTAGATGGCAGATGAAAATGTTAAGCGGTACCACAAGATTGATTCTATCAATACAAGTTATTAACGAAGCTGAGGAATATTTGAAGCGGCAACAGGTAGCCGACTCTTCCGTCTTAGAGGAAAAATAGGTTGAACCAGGAGCAGTAAGAGGATTGGGTGGTAGGAGTTGCAGAGTGATGGGGACAGGGTATCAGAGTAATTACAAGCAATATTGCATAAGTCAGTGGTAAAAAAAAAAAAGAGTCCAACGTTGTGTGTGAGTGGGTTACCACGATGTATAAAAAATTTGGGATGGTAAGATAATGTCGGGAACTGAGTGATATTTCAAAATAATATTTATTTTTTTATGTTATTGGAGAAAATATATACATTTAAAAGAAAAATCGATATATATATTAGCCCGATTTGCAGCTCACACCTTAGCATTAGATGAATCATACAATGGGGAGAGTAAGATTCATAGAATATCTTTTACTAGGTATTTTATTACATCATATTGTGCGTAAACAAAAGAAAACTGTCATCAATGTAATATTAATTATGAAATTTCTAAAAAATAACTAAACACGTAATATTTTCCCAAAAAATGCATTGTGTTTCTACGTCCCTACTGAGATACATCATATTCATCTAACTAAATCCAATATTAAACGCTAATTCTTACGTAATGTGATACAACGCTACGATTAGACATGAGAATAGCTGGAAATGGTATGTGAAACCTGCTGATTAGAATTGACGTGAGAGTTAACTGTAGTGAACTGTTAAAAGAACGTCTGACTAGAACCAGTGTCGCTCCGGCATGCAGACTGGAAGTAGCAAGAACCGATTTTTGAACAGCGGCTGCGGTTGCCAAATATGTAAGTTTGTTAGCTAAGGTCAACTGGTCTGGACTGAGCTACCGTGTAGCAATTAGACATAGTGTGGAAACGATTGTGAGTGTGAGGGCGCTAACGATGGGCACGACAGTTTCAATTGTGTAGAATATAGAATCGGAAAATTCTGCAAACCAATCACAGTTCAAGATTTGAATTGTATTGAAAGCGGGATCCCAGAAAGATGAAGCATCCGATAGAATGTTGTGTCCGTTAAAACTATGGGGTGGGTATGAGGGTGGTTGGTACGGGGGAGTCTATGGAACTGATAACCTTTATACTGTCAATGGAAAAAACTCCTATGATAATATTTAACTCGCAAAAAACACTAAAGGTTATAAAAGATCTATCTTAAACAGTACTTCCAGAAAAAGAAAATCATGATATACTTGAAAATAAATAATAATAAACGTGTCAATGAAATCGGTTAGGCAGTAAAACGTGGAGAGCGAAAACCGCAGAGAGTTTGAGAATATTCATTTGGTGAGTCTAGAAAGATAGTTAAAATAAGCGAGCGAAATCCGTAGAGTATGTCTAAGGTGATATAAATAAAGCGTTTTAACATAACTAAACATACAAAAAGTGTATAAATGCATTACTTTGGGGAAAAATGTTAACAGGACTGACAATGTACGTTTAAAAAGCCGGAAAAAACGTTGCGGGATGAAGCGTGTGCTCACCGGTGCCCGTTAAAGTTTGGAAGCTAAGTGGTATATAAATATATATGTAATACAAAATCAACAATAGTTATATATAAGTGGGGCTTGAATTACCTGAAAATCTTATATTTCAACAAAAACCTAAATTTCCCTAGAGACGGAATGATGTTTTCTTGAAATGTGGGTTAGTGGAGGGCGGTAAACTTCCATCAACGATGAAAATTCCTACAATAAGACCTAACTAATTAATAAATCTTAAAAAAACATATAAATACTACATATTTTATCAAGAAATGAATAAAAAATGAAACTTTAGTTCCCAAAACGTATCTCATAACGAAAATGCTTACTTTCCCAAGAGAGATCTGGATGATTTATGCCTTGACTGCGATGTGGGCGAGGAGAGGGGTAAGCCTTATGTTACTAATGACAGAATTTCCTAAGATATTACCTAACTCATTAATAATGCACTAAAATCCGTAAAAATACAAAATGTAAACCAATAAAATAAACAAACTTCAATAAATTAAAACCATATCTCCTAACATAAATCTTCATTTTAGCAGGGGAGAGACCTGGAGGTTGTACACCATACTCTCCGTGTTACGGTTAAGACTTATGTTAGCATCCTCAAAAATAATCCAGAGATAAAACTTAGCTTATTAAAACACTAAAAATCCATATCAATAGAAAAAAGTTCCACTTCAAATCCCTTGTGTTGAAGAAAATAAAAAGTCAACTAGTTAAGCTGATGAGAGAGGATCGGAAATCTCCGATCATGAGTGACTCAAACTGTGAAGGTTTCATTTGGCGTAGGATACAGCCATTTCATAGAAAAGCTAAGAAAAAATAACCAATACATCAATATTAATATGTATCTCATAATATAAACAATGAAATCTAGATTAACATTCATATATCCTATACCACCCGAGTTTGGCCCCTTCAAATGTCACTCATTCACATTTGACCCTTCATACGCCGCCCAGTTGGACCTTCCATATACCAGGCCGAGTTCGGTTGACCCTCTGTATGCCTCCCGAATTTAACCCTCCATACACTAATTATTGATAAATAGTGGTGAAGTGTTAATTTTAATATCAATAAAAGGTTAAGAGAAGCTTGAAATAGGATAGTGACATGCAACTGACCTCCGAAAGTTTGCAATAAGGCCAGCGGGAATTGTGGGGTAGGGCGGGGGGGGGGAGGCGCACGAGGGCTGCGCGGTAACCCGGCAGCGGTCCCCAGAGGTCAAAGGTCACGAGTGGGGATCTGGCGGCTTTATATATTACTCACTCTGTACTTCAAAAACATTTCGCGCCTAACTGTGACTCTGGGGACCCGCTGATGAACTTGCACCGTCGCAGAGAGGGCACCATGGTCCGAGGAACACTCCAACCAAAAAAACATCAATCATCAGTAGGTCAAGAACACCTCCCATCAAATGGGTTTGTTCCTCAACCAGCTGCTCACAAACACAGCTGTTGTTCGCTTGCTTGCTCCAATATTTGCCCTCCTCTCCGTCACGCTGTGAAGAATTTAATAGGAGAAAATTAAAGTACTGAAAACAAGTTGAGATACTTTAAAATGTCAGCGCTTGGAATAACGGTGACAAATATCGGTTCTGAAATACGTGTTGTCGAGTAGAAATACTGCATTTTGTGAATCTCGCTTCACTTTCGAAACTAGCTTAGTACTTTTTTCCATGACGACGATGATTCTTCTTCTGGGTGTGGGAGATGAAAAGCGGTACCTATCTTTGATAGATTTTTTTGATCCTGTTGGGCATAGCCTAAGATATGTCGCACATTATTTGGCTGAGTTTCTGCTTAGTAGTTCGAGAAGCTTAGTCTTGGTTAGAGTATTTATTTTTTACCGCATAACCACTTTCGCTTAAGCTCTCTTTAGCTGAATCTCTTCGATGCAGTTGAAACTTCACTGTAAGTAGAGGCCTTTTTATATTTAACTAGCTGCACCCGTGGACATTCCACGGCAAGTGAATGTTTTCACTTTTTTATTTAACCTGAGATAATCATATCTTAACCCAGTCTATCGTTAATCAGTTCGTCTACGTTATCTAGTCTAACCTTTCCTAGCCGTTCGAGTTCACCCCTGAATCATGCATTTGTTTTGTCAGCAAAGAAATTGCAATACATAGATATACGACGGTACATCTTGCAATATTCTCTTATACATTTGCACACATTTTCTAAGCTCTGCCCACAGCTTACAGATAATTTAACCCTCCATAAGGTTACACGTCTCCATTTACTGTCGACGTATCCAATTTTTTCTCCCTGCAGTATTTCAGAACCCGTGGGTACTTATCAATAGCCCATCATTTTGTTGTCGTGTTTTATGCGATATTTGTAAAATAAAATAAAAACAGATTTGGTCAATTTCTTTTCTCGTAACAGGGTAATCTTCTGTTCTCAAGATTCATTGCATTTGCTCAGACATCGCACTGTAGTGGCGAATGTTTTCCCAGCAGCGCATTCGCTTCAAAAGAGACTTCAGAACAGAGATGCCCAACACTACCCGTTCTATTCACATGAGGCGTATCCTGGTTACGCAACTGGCACCATTAAAAATGTCATGCACTACCAGCAAAACCAACAGAACGTTGTGAAAAAATCAAAAGAGGTAGGTAGATATGATACGAGTGCAATGATTACCATTTGAAGTTTCTTAAACTTCCTGAGGGCGTAGCTATCATTTCCATCTATCTACCTATATAACATTTCTATTCTTAGAGCTAACACACGAGACAAGTTATATATCGTGGAGTAACATTAGTGTGTCGCATATTATATCAAATATCCGACAAAAATTGAATAAAAAATCAAGAACTAACATATATACATGTTACAATTTGTTATATAGTGCGCATTTTATGTGGTGTAGTTTTAATACCGTTTATGACAAAGATTGAATAAATTTACGTATTGGATAAACATAGTACGGTTAGAAATGCTATACATTACAAATTTATTGCAACTTTATGACTGTAACTGCGCTATTTGTGATGGATAACAGTTTATATGTGCATAATGGTGCTTATGATGTACATATAAGAAAGCTGAAAGAGCAATTTAGAAGACATTGAATGATTGAAATCTCTACTATGGACGGCAGAGAGAGCACCATTATTGGGGTCGCTCGAAGGGCTACAAGGCCTTCCTGGTGAACTGAGTGAACTGATTATATTCAGTCTGAATCCGGAAGATCATTCCAAAGCCTAATTCCAGAAATAGGAAGAACTCATTGACCAACCCTGGACCGGGTTTAGCATACTTGGAGATGCTCTCGCCGAAGCGATCGTCCACTGATTCCATTGTTTTTAGTAAACTGAGCAACCTCTGGGCGCCGGAGTGCTCCACGCAGCGTGAATCCGTGGCCACCACTGTCAGCCTCCGAAACTCGAACCCGACTTCCCAGCGTTCAATAGAGAGTTGTTGTCATAGCTTTCCTACACCCCCACTGTAAGCTTATCTGTACACCTTGTCTAGCCTTTTCTAACCCCAGGCACCTTGTCTAACTAATATGAACTTTATCTAACCAACCGCACTTCTTTTTATCTGCTGCGCCTCATACAACTTAAAGTACCACAAATCAACTATATATATAGAGAAAGAGAGATTCGAGGAAGTTAATACAGAACGGAATATTTTGAAACTTAAAAGGTAATTTTACAGCAAAACTATCTTACTGCAAATCTTTCAGTACCTTCAGCCCAGAAAGTTTTCAACTGTTAATGGTAGTCGAGATCAGTGCCCCAAGAGGGAACTTATAGGTTACTGAGCCTTTGCTAGCCCCCCCTCCCCCCAGACGTCTTTCCGTTGGGCACACATTGTTATTTTATTTATTTATTTTTTTTTTTGCACTTCTATACTTCTAATGATGGCGGTTCATTCTGTTGTTTTTCTTTCTCGACTTACTTTTGATCCAGTGGGTGAACATCTACGCCAATGGGTTCCACATTTTTTTTGAGCATACTGTACGTCCCTTGTTCCCTCCTCTGGTAAAACGTGTTGTGGAGACGGAAGCTTAAACTATTAAGCATAATAGTCCTTTGGTGCAATTGCTGATAATAGAGACCGGATTTTTTGCCCTTAAAAATATGCCTTTCATGCCCTAAAATATGCCTTTTATGCCTTAAAAATATGTCATTTATGTCCTAAAAATATGCCTCTTATGCCCTAAAAATATGCCTTTATGGCCTAAAAATATGGGTTTCATGAACTTACCAGTTTCATGATTATATATACTCTCTATTTAGGTCCTATGTCCCAAGATATTAGATAAGGAAAATTATTCATGATTTTTAGTATATATTCAATTATACAATTACAAATTTTCAGTTCAATTTCATAGCGTTACTTGTGTACGTTTATTTTGTTCGTTTTCAATTTTTTTTGCCAAATTTACTGTATAATCCCGTACCTTCTAAGTTCTTTTCCAATTTGCAAACTAAAAACAAATTAAGGAGCTATCAAGTTATCAAGCGTTATATAATTATACTGAGTACGATTTAAATGATCTGCTATCTATAGCGCCGTCAGCAGTTAGGGCCCTATTACATGTGCGATTTGATTGTCGATTTGTAGGTTCAAAAGTCATCGTCGGCATTGCTAATGGGTTTGAATTCTGTATCCTGACAACAGAAGATACTTTTAATTTTGGAGAATCTGTTTCATCAAACCGAGAATCAGCTCACACGTATAATGTTTGTACGTATTTCCATTCGAAGCTTGTTTGCTGGCGTCAGTTCACTGCGTGAAAAGACGATACGCTATCCTGTAATACCTTAGCTCGTGTCATTGCGTCTTATGTGTGAATAAAAAAAAAATAATTTGCAGCATTCTCTAGGATCACGCTATTTTACATTACGTTAATGCTTTTAATTTTATCTTCGGTCAAGGAATGTGGCATCATTGAATAGAGCATATAGTCCTAGTTTCATGAAACAGCTATTATAGCTCTTATGCACCATATAGACTTGCAATTCGTCAAGCAGGTGCTTTATTTAGTAGATTTTGCTCAGCAGACGGACTATAATAGATTAATGGAAGCGTTTCATAGAAATACTTATGCTCAAAGATTATAGGAAAGGGGTAAAAGCATCGTAAAGGGGTAAAAGCATCGTAAAGGTGAACCCAACCAAAGCTATTAAGTCCTGCCTAAATAATACTGCAGCTATAAAGCTTCGAACTTAAAGAAAGGAAACCACAACACTGACAAAGTTTCAAAAATTTATTTGGGTTTGTTACATTCGTATGAGACAATAACAAATAGCTTTTGCAGTATATCAAGGGTAAAATTTAAGCGTTTATGAGGTAAAATATTTTGAAGAGCAGAAAAACTGCGTTCTACTTCTACGGGAATAGAAGTGGCATACAAAAAAAGCGGTTAATTCTGTCGCGCTGAAAAGAGTCTGGTACTTTCCGGATTTTCTCTCAAAAATGTCTCGAATCCGACGGAGTTCGACGAGTCCTTCGTTCGTAGCATCGACTCGTTGACACTTCGATTTGACAGCAGCACCAGTACTTCCATGGGCAGAACTTAAATAATGAAGAACAGAGTCACATTCGTTTGATGCCTCATTCATTTTCAATACACGGGTTTCTAGAATAATTGCAATGCCCACAACAGCAGTATGCCAAGCGTGTCTGACTTCCTTGCTAAAATCCCCGAGTTCTAGTGACATGCCTGTCAAGAGATCTTTGCGGCGTCCGGAGTGCTGAGTCGGCAATTGTTGTGAATACGCAGCTGGGTGGGGACACCTGCCTGACCAGGAATGGGAGGGTGGGGGCGGACTCGGGTCGTTGAAACTTTCGTTTCGGCGCCATAGTTCTTAGCGATTCGTGGTCGGCTGCGGTTCTACATACTCCTCGGAGGCCAGTTGGCCTATATCTGCTACACGAACAGTGTGTTTTGGTTTCCCAGGGGAGGGTACAATCAAAGTTGACTTTACCTTTACTGTTAATGACACGAGCAAAGTGAGCTTTCACATAGGTCCGGCAAATTTGACTTTAACACTGCCCGTACTTTCCTGTACAATCTGAATTACTGCGTCTTCGTTGGCGTCCATAGGAGATACCACGTGACTGAAGTCCTCGTAGTGGTCTGCATAATGGGCAGCTGATTTCCAAGGTCGCCAACTAGTCAGACTTGGCTGAGGAGGAAGCGTCTGGTTCGGCTTTAGCTCTTTTAAATGGGTAGTCCGCGCACGAGCCTTCAGGAAAATTTCTTCCCATTCGCAATGCAACGATCGACTGGCGGAAAAAGACGCCTGACTTCCTCGGAATTCTTATGGAGTCCATCGGTCAAACAGGTTTTATGCATCATTTTGGCATACAGAACCCTCAAGGACCGTGCAGCCTTCTTCACATACGGAGCTGCATCCGTTGCTAAGAGCAGGGCAGAGTGTTACGAGATTTTATGGAGCCATGTTAATTGCATCGAAGAATTGATGAGTTGAGCAATCGTGGTGCTGTTTCTATGCTCAACGGCTGCCGAGGTTAAAAAAATCCCTGGCTGCCTCCACCGAGGACTTCAATAATTGCCGTACGTTGGCAATAGCACGCACCTTAATTGTTATCTGTGGTTTCGTCGATGGATACCCCTATTCTTTTCCATTCGATGGCTTCACGGATTGCCTTCATGACATCTTCATAGGAAGACGCGATTTGTGCAAAGCTTGCTACAATTAAACTATATTGTGAATGCAGAGCAATTTCATGCTTCATTTTATATATCAATACTAGCGGCTCCAGGGTACGGCAAACCCCATCCAATATGGTTTAACCTTTCTGTTTACCTTGATTTTGAACCGATTTATTCCGAAATATTACAGGGTCTATTCTGCATCACCACGGAACTCTCCTGAAAGCTTCATCCAAATCAATGCCGTAGTGTTTCGTAACGTTTCTAAAAAGCAATTATACACGAGTACAAGTAGCCTGAAAACAATACCTAGGTCTTCCCCTTCTAGAGGCGGGTCTAATCACGACACGGAAACCTTACGTACACGATAAAAATATTTCTGATTCCTAAAAGAACATCGCAATTGGGTACAGGAATACTAAAGACTTAAATGTTTTCACGTGGAGTGACTGAGCAAATGGCAACATATGGACTATATTTTGTGGGCCACTTAAGGTAGTTCACCAAACTGCGACAATAATTGCTTCACGCTTGTCCCGAACGGCTCGCCTATGTCAAGTGCTGCCTGCATTCCTGGATGATGTTCGGGCCCCTACGTCCCGGGTCACGCTGATGCGCCGCCGTATCAGTTACCTGGATAAAAAACGTAATTCTCTATTATGAGGTAGAAGTTGAACCTGTTTATACCGAAAATCACTTTTAGGCATACCCGTTCTACAGTAGAATATTTTTCTTCCCTCGGCAACAATTTCCTACTCTCGAATTGAATAGGGTAGGGCACTCCGTCACATATTGAAGGAGCATTGATCCTACCCCTAGCATTGAAGCATCGGTTCTTACCACGAAAGGTAACTTTGGGTCCGGTAGCTTTAGTACTGGCTGCGTAGCTAAAGCCGCCTTCTCCGCATCAAATGCCTGGACAGTTTCGGCAGACCAGTGCAGCGGTTCCTTCACCCCATTATTAAGCAATTCTGTCCAGGGAGCACTAAGTGCAGACGCGTTCTGTATGAAACTCCGATGTAAAGACACCATGTCTGAAAAGGCTCTTAGCGTTTTCTTTGACTGGGGTAGTTCGGTCCGACAGATAGCGGCTACTTTATCATTCTGGGGTTTTATCGTATCGTTTTCCTGGATGAAACCTAAGTAGTTAATTGAGCTAAGCTTGAACTTGCACTTTGAGGGTCGTGCTGTGAGTCCGTTCTCACGCAATCGAAGCAATACAGATTCTAATGCTTGATCGTGAGTGGCCAGTGTTTTGAATAGACCAGTACATTGTCCATATAGAACGAGACATTAGGCAAGTTATTCAACACCTTAGGCTAGGCATCAAACGAATATAGGCCGTTGGGGCCGTACTGATTCCAAAAGGCATTTCAACTTAATCCATTAAGCCTAAGCGCGTAGCAAAAGCAGTTGTCTCACGGTCAGTCAGGGGTATCTGATGGTAAGCTTTCGCAATGTCTGTCTCAGAAAATATTTTAACCCCTGAAAATTTAGGCAATTCCTCTTCAATATTATAAGGCGGTTCAGCCTGGAACTTAGGTTTAGAATTAAGCGCTCTGAAGTTAAAAGTTAATCTACAAGAGTTATCAGGCTCACGCACCATGACGCACGGTGAACACCAATCTGAAGTTGAGGAAGCAATAATACCCAACTCTAGAAGTTTTGCAACGTCTTTCTGGAAATCTTCCTCCACATGCAAGTGCACCGGATACGTTTTCGGTTGCACGTATTCTGTATCTGAAAGCTCAAGATCATGAATTTCCTTAGTAGTACGGCTGGGTATCTCGGACATCACATCTGCATACTTAAGCATTATGGCTTCTACCTGTGAAACTGCCACTACTGAAGTCTGCATTGATTGAAAAGTTTTGCTCGATTGGGTCAACCGCCACCGTCCTGCTCTACACTTTCAGATTCCACCACTGAGAATAGCGGAGCTGGAAGCGCAGTTTGCATAGTTTGGTTAGTGCATTCGATTACAGTTTGAGCTGTATCCGAACTGCGACGATTGTACTTCTTTAGTACATTGGTGTGGAATAACCGCTCCTTACCGTTTTCATCTATCAAATAGTTAACTCTGTTTCTACGTTGAAGGACCTTATGGGGCCTCGCCATGGTATTAACAGTTTATTGGTCGAGTCTGGCAATAGGACAAGAACTTCGTCGCCTACATTAAATTGACGATTCTGCGAGTGGACGTCAAAGTAAGCCTTATACTGAGCGCTACTTACTTTCGCTCGTTCTGCCGCGAGTTTTGTACAAGTTTCCAATTATCGCGCAGCTCGAGCACGTACTGAAACTCTGGTCTCGCTTTGTCTACCAACTGACGAACTTCCCATTGATCCCGAAGCACCGCCAAGGGTCCGCGTATCTACCTTCCGAACAATAGTTCAAAAGGGGAAAATCCAGAACGGTCACTAGGGACTTCCCTAAATTGAAACAGACTGGGAGTCAGATATCTGCCAGTCGGTTGGTTTGTCTAAGCAAAATTTCCTAAGGCAGAACTTTACAGTAGAGTGGAGTCTTTCTAGTCTTCCCGAACACATTGAGCGATGCGGCGTAGTAAAGAAGTGCTTTACTCCTACCAGTTTATGTATTTCCCCCATCAATTCTGACGTTACTTGATCTCCCCGGTCTGACAAAATTTCGTTTGGGATCCCTAAACTAGCAAAACTTTTCATCAGCGCCGTCGCTTCTGCAACAGAAGTAGTTTCTTTCAGCGGTACCGCTTCAGAGAAACCTTTAGCCACATCAATTACTGTGAAAATTAACCTCTAAATCAATATTAACTCATGAGGTATATAAAAACGAGTGCTAATGAATAAAATTTCACATTGAACGTTTTGACCTGTCAGATTCAGGTCATCTTCAGCAATAAAATATCGAAAATATAGAAGCGTCTGCTTTAACAGGTATGTAAGCACAATCTAACCGTAAAGAAGACAGAAAATTATAAAAAATAGAAATAAAGAAACTAAGTGTTGACAATTGCAAGGGGAAATGCACTGGTTTGGTCATTGAGGCTTGGTTTTGTTCTAAATATATGTAAAGACTCTGAAGTTCTCACATCTAGAAAACAACGCTCCTGGGATAGAATACGGAAATTATCACTCCTAACTAAAACGTCACACTTCCACAGTGGTTGCGCACAGCAGAATGAGAAGGGTGACACAGTAAGGCCGCCGCCACACTGACGAGAGAAGCGACGTGCAACGCAACAAATTTGTTGCAAGACAAAATGTATCGGAGGGTACAGCCGGAGGGTACAGCAGTCTGCTGTCCCCACCGCCGCAACTGCGATGCCTCGCGACACCCGTACATTGCTGCGACACGACTGTCGTAAAAATTGCATTGCGTCGCTTGTTGCTCCGATCTGTCCCCGGCCTAAGGCTGCGGTACGACACTTTACCAAGCATGTATCGGTACAAAGATGCGATTCCGGTGGGTATGCGGTCCTGTGTAGTATACGAATTTAGTTGCTCACAGCGTGATGCTAAGTACGTCGGCTCTACTGTACGTGCCTTCAGAAACAGGATCGCAGAACACATGGGTCGCAGTTGTCGTACTGGAGCCTTACTGAGTCACCATTCTTATTCTGCTGTGCGCAACCGTTGTGAGAAGTGCGACGTTTCAGTTAGCAGTGATAATTTCCGTATTGTATCTCAGGAGCGTTGTTTTCTAGATGTGAGAACTTTAGAGTCTTTGCATATAGTTAGATCAAAACCAAGCCTCAATGACCAAGACAATGCTTTCCCCCTTGCAATAATATATATTGTCAACACTTCGTTTCTTCGTTTTTATTTTTATAATATTCTGCCTTCTTTACCGTTACATTGCACTTACATACTTGTTGAAGCAGACGCTTCTATATTTTCCAGACATTTTATTGCTGAAGATGACCTGAATCGGAGAGGTCGAAACGCTCAATATGAGATTTTATTCATTAATACTCGTTTTTATATGCCTCATTAGTTGCCAAGTAAGATTGACTCATAATTTGCTATCAATATTAACTCTTCTAAAAGGCTCTGTGATATAGGGCATTTTACCAAGTGGTACTCTTTTCACGCGTGTCTCGCGCCGAGGTTTTCTGGCACCTGTCGCAAGAGCGACAGAACGATCTAATATCTGAGCTCATGTTCGGCCACCAAAATTGGTCCTTAATTTTTAGTTCAGTTTTCCTATGGGAGAAATGACCCGCCATAGGAGACGCGTGAGCAACTGTTAGAACTTTAACCCTACACTCTGCGGGTAATATCAAGGCCAACCTACCAATTTGGTTAGGTCCCTTAGAAAAAATGCATTCTTTGTACAGCAAACCGTCTCTCAAAATTACTCTAAACTTTGACCCGTCTCTAGTTGCCGACTCTTTGGTAGCGGAATGCTCAACTCTAACATTTTCCAACGAGGGGCACTGTTGCTGTAATTCTTCAAACTGGGTTGGTGTTATTTGTACAGAGTCTATCTGAGGTAAGGCTAAGGGTTGCAACTTTTTCTTAGCTACTTGAGCCCTAGTTACCACTGAGGCAACTGCAGAAGTCTCTGAGGAATTTGATTTCTCTGGTGGGCAAGGTTCAACCGCTTGACTAACGCTACGATAATTACTACTAAATACTGTGAGTGAAGTAGCATCTGGTACGTTGCCAATGAGTACGTCACATCGACCTAGGGGAGCCCTAAGGCCTCCACTCATCCATCTAAAAACGAACACTTCACATGGCATCTAACTACAGGGATCTCACGTTTGTCACCCAGGTAACCAGACATTTTGACAGTTTTACAGGAAGAGACATCAATATTCGGAAGTAAATAATCAGCTACGACTACTCTAGTACAAGCTGTGCCGTGCAACACCTTGATTGTCTTAATGTCATTCACTGTTCCAGAGCACATGTAAGACTCCAGAGAACCTTGATCGTCGTAGGTATTGGAAGACTGTGATTTCTTTTGGATGTGAGGGTAATCCAAAGGAGTCTTTAGGCACCGGTTTTTCGTGTGTCCAAAAATAACGCAACCATAGCATTTTACCAGACTCCAGTCTCGTTTAGTGCCAGTCGATTGCTCAGCTGGCGTCTTGCCACGTTCTTTGTCATAAATTTTTTGTTTGCTATCAGTGAACTTGCTTTGTTTGACCTGTAACCTAGGGTACGCGCTTCGAGCGTACCCTAGCTTAATTACGGCTAATATTACGGCTTTGTCAAGATCTTGAGCGTCGTTCTCTTTTAAAAAGTATTTTAACACTTTAGGAATGGAAGCAAGAAATTGGTCAAGAATCATAAAGTTCCTAAAGGCATCGAAAATTTTGCTTACGTCCCTTGATTCCAACCATAAGTCAAAAATCCTGCGAGTTGTGTAATAAACAGTTGGAAGGTTTCATTATTGCCCACTTTCAAAGACCTAAACTTAGCACGATAGCTTTCCGTAGTACGTGTTTACTGCACTAGCAGCAACGCCAAGAACCACTAGCAGGAAAGTCTTTTGGCAAGGTCGCTACTTGTCACGGCCAGGCTCGGGGTAATTGACAGCGAATTTGATGTTTGAATACTTAAAATTAAAGAAACACCTAACTCAAGAAATAGATTATAGTACGTAGAGCGTCCGTCGTTATGCTGGTGACGGAGTTGGCCCATCAGCCGGTAAACCGTAGTTACCAGGACGGATGGAGGTCCCTGAACCCTATCCATTACTAGTTTTTTTTTTCAGCCGCTCGAGCGGCAAGGCCTTACAAATTTGTACCACAAACTAAAAATGCTTATAACATTATCACTATCAGAGTTAATTCTACATAGTCTCAAAAGGCATACATTCAACTATTCTTTTACCTTTCTAATTAAAAAAATAAACCCTCACAGTAGTTTTATTATCAATTCAATCCGAATATAAGAAAATATCTCCAGACAGTACAGGGTGAAAACTCCTTCAGCACATCTGCCACAATATTCATACTTTCACAAGCTGGACTTATAATCGCTTTTATTTTTCATATCTAGCCCTGTTGCTGTTTTTTAGTGATAATTTTGAAAGTTCTTTTTATATAGTAAGAAAATCTACACGCAAATGTTATAATCTAATATTCTGAAATATTTATATGTATATCTGTATTTTTGACTGTAATGTGCGGGTATATTAGAATTTTATTGATAGTCATGTTCAATTGAGAAAAGTCATGGAATTTTGGGCGATGAATATGACTGGGAGCAGAACTGTGAACGAAAACCAGTAGGGCGGTACAATTTTGTACCGCCATGCAGCAGATAGGGTGAAGTCACCGGACGACCATAGCCAATGGTTGGCTGAAGCCCGTCTGAAGGCTGACTGAACGAAATCAGATCTCGGGACAACGAATGACCGCTGTCGACGTGCAGGTGAATTGACAGCACCACTTGAAGCAGGGGAGAATTAACAGCACAGCACGTTGTAGTAGCAGGGGTGAATTGACAGCACAGCACGTTGCAGTAGCAGAGGTGAATTGACAGCACAGCACGTTGCAGTAGCAGGGGTGAATTGACAGCACAGCACGTTGTAGTAGCAGAGGTGAATTGACAGCACAACACGTTGTAGTAGCAGAGGTGAATTGACAGCACAGCACGTTGCAGTAGCAGGGGTGAATTGACAGCACAGCACGTTGTAGTAGCAGAGGTGAATTGACAGCACAGCACGTTGCAGTAGCAGGGATGAATTGACAGCACAGCACGTTGTCGTAGCAGAGGTGAATTGACAGCACAGCACGTTACAGTAGCAGGGGTGAATTAACAGCACGACACGCTGCAGTAGTAGAGTGAATTCACAGCACAGCACGTTGCAGTAGCAGGGGTGAATTAACAGCACGACACGCTGCAGTAGTAGAGTGAATTGACAGCACAGCACGTTGCAGTAGCAGGGGTGAATTAACAGCACGACACGCTGCAGTAGTAGAGTGAATTGACAGCACAGCACGTTGCAGTAGCAGGGGGGAATTAGCAGCACGACACGCTGCAGTAGTAGAGTGAATTGACAGCACAGCACGTTGCAGTAGCAGGGGTGAATTAGCAGCACGACACGCTGCAGTAGTAGAGTGAATTAACAGCACAGCCCGTTGCAGTAGCAGAGGTGAATTGACAACACAGCACGCTGCAGTAGCAGAGTGAATTGACAGCACGGCAGAGTGAATTGACAGCACGACACGCTGCAGTACCAGAGTGAATTAACAGCACTTAGAGGTATCTTGCTCAGGATAAAGGTGCTATACGCATCAATACCGCTCTAGTATTCCGAGTGTAGGCAGGTGGCGGCCAGTCACCAAGCTCCAACTCTGCACAGAAGAAGAGAGCATGTAAAAGCCGTCGCAAGCAATTGGGGAACGATCGCAAATGAAAGGCAAGCGGCCGGGCACCCACCGTCAGGCCGAGAACTCAAAAAGTTAAAACTTAAATTCGTCACACCTGCA
>LQNS02276882.1:2537620-2552969 GCA_001587735.2 Parhyale hawaiensis
AGGCTGTCAGATGCCGAACTAATCAGTTCTGTCGGTGCTTCGTGCCCTGGTCGGCTAAAGTTTGGAATTTGTTGCCTGCATCGGCTTTTGGTCGTGTTGGCCTGCAGGCTCTTAAGTCGGCTGTTAATGTTTTTTTGCTGGATTTCCATTAGCAGCGTTTGGGGCTTCCCGGTGTTGCAAATGCTTCATTTGGGTTGTATTACCTGTCCGTGGGAGCCCAAGCGTGAAGTTTTAATAATAATAATAATAATAATATCTGCAATAAAATATGGATATAAAATCTCTGGGACAGTTTCCTAACCACTGCTATTGGTTGTGAATATGTTTGCAAAAGTTGGACCCAATGGGAGTCCCATACCCAGTCCATCTTTTTGTTTGAAGAATTTACCATTGAAAATTAAAAAAAAATTAGAACAGGCTGCTCCAGGAGAGTTTTAAAAAAATTTCTTGTGAGACCAATAACTGTAGCATCAGGAAGATCGAAAAGTTTGTCTAAGCAAATGTTAATAGTTTTACTGAGAGGTATATTAGTAAAAAGGTTTTCATTGTCAATCGAGGCTATAAAATGGTTACTGGAGTTAGGAATGGTACCCAGTTCATCAATAAATTTAAAGAATTATCTACGGTATACTCATTGGTAGTAAAAGGAGCAAGAACTGAGACAAGAAATTTTGCTGATTTAAAACTAGGCGTATTGTAGGCTGCGAATATTGGACAGCTTTGAAGTTTGTACTAAAATTTGGTTTGTGAATTTTTGGTCGGCCATATAGTATGCCGGGGCCAGATCCAGAGACAAAGAGTTTTTTGTACAGTTCGTCGGATATAGAATTTAGGTTTTTCAGTTTACGTAGAAAGTTATAAATTTTGTCTACTATTTTTAATGTGTATTATTATTAATAAAACTTCACGCTTGAACTCCCACGGACAGGTAATATAACCCAAATGAAACAACTTGCAACACCGGGAAGCCTAAAACGCTGCTTAAGGTAATCCAGCAAAAAAAAAAAACATTAACAGCTGACTTAAATGCCTGCAGGCCAATATGACCAAAAGCCGATGCCGGCAACAAATTCCAAATCTTAGCCGACCAGGGCATGAAGCACCGTCAGAACTGATTAGTTCGACATCTGACAGCCTCCAAAGTGAAAGGGTTCGCTCCGCACGCAGCAAGAGTCTCTCTCCCGAAAACCTTGAGGGCAGGGTAACAAGAATACAACCAATGCCTCTCATTATTGTATACTTTATAAAACATACATAGCTCTGCGACTCTTCTCCTCTGGGACAGGTTCACTAGATCATTGTCAGCGCACAGCCTGCTGTCTGAACTAACAAGTCGGTCTATCAGACGCAAGTGAGTGTCAGCAGCTGAAGCCCAGACCGGTGAGCAATACTCTAACACAGGCAGCAAAAACGCACAAAAACATCTACGGGCAACCTGACTATCACCAAACACGGAATTCACCTCACGCAAGAGTCCAATCTTAGTTGAAGCGCGTGACACCAAACTCCTAATATGCGGCTCAAAAGTAAGCTTCTCATCAAAGACAACACCAAGAATCTCCAAGGAGCTAGACTCCTGAAGCAAAGTGTCATCAATCTCCAGTTGGGGATGCCGCGGTACAAGTGACCGAGACCTACTGATAATCATCGACTTGGTCTTACTAGCATTCAGCTTCATACTCCAGGCCGAGCACCATGCACTAATGTGTGACAAATCCCTATTCAGAGACTGAGCTACAGCATCACGCAGGCGAGGAGCAGGTATCACTGCCATCAAGGTGGAATCATCGGCATAGTGGATCAATGTGTTCTCAAGCGAAGAGAACAGGTCACTAGTATAGAGAATGAACAACAGCGGGCCAAGCACACTACCCTGAGGGACGCCAGACACCATCCCGACTGAGGCGCTCAAAATGCCGTCAACAGACAATATATAGGCGATGTCTACAGACTACCAGCTTCTACAGGTCCTAGCAATCCCAACTATTACAACGAGAAATAACTGAGAAGAAACGTAGAATTGCAAGCCTAACTAACGCTATCTCTCATTCGCACTTAGGGCTACGTGGTGTCTCTATTTTAGACGGTATTCTTATACGTAGGCATATTGATTCTTAAGTTAAAGAGTTTAAGTCTGTGACAACAAACACTCACCAAAGGAAACTGTGCAGTCTAGGTATTCAATCGTCAGTACAACAACCATGTGATGCAGATAGTGTTATTTTTAATTTTAGTTCCGTCCAGTTATCTCCTACGCCTAAAATTCTTTTAGCTTACGGCTTAGATTTTTGTTTACCGGTGTTTCGTCTGAATTCTTGTAAGTACTTTCTTGACTTTGAGAAATTTTTGTGCAACATCAGGTCTTTCAACAGCAATCATTCCCCCGAAGTTTTAGCCGAATTCACTGGACGTGTTCAATCGGTTGCATTCAAATATTTTTATGGTTTTAAATCGTTCAAAGTTTTCAGTGCTGTTTTTACAAAAACAGATTTTGCCCTTCCTAAACAGCTGCAAACCCGTCTATTCTTATTACCAAGCCAGGCAAAGGCAGAGGGGTAGTCATTTTAGATAGAGCCACATATATCGACAAAATCTTTTCGCTCATTTCTGATCCCAGTAAATTTGAAGAAACTGCCGTCCCGATTCACAAATATACATTAACAATAGAAGACAAAATTAATAAGTTTCTGCGTAAACTGAAAAACATAAATTCTATATCCGATGAACTGTACAAAAAACTCTTTGTCTCTGGATCTGGCCCCAGCACACTATATGGCTTACCAAAATTTCACAAACCAAGTTTTAGTACAAACTTCCAATTCCGCCCAATATTCGCAGCCTAAAATACGCCTAGTTTTAAATTAGCCAAATTTCTTGTCTCTGTTCTTGCTCCTTTTACTACCAATGAGTATACCGTAGATAATTCTTTAAATTTATTGATGAACTGGGTACCATTCCTAACTCTAGTAACCATTTGATGGCATCGTTTGACATTGAAAACCTTTTTACGAATATACCTTTCAGTGAAACTATCAACTTTTGCTTAGACAAACTTTTCGAACTTCCTGATACTGCAGTTATTGTTCTCACAAAAAAAGTTTTTAAAATTCTCCTGGAGCATTCTGTTGTAAATTCTTTTTTCTTGTTTAATGGTAAATTCTTCAAACAAAAAGATGGACTGGGTATGGGCCTCCCATTGGGTCCAACTTTCGCAAACATATTCACAACCAATAGCAGTGGTTAGGAAACTGTCCCATAGATTTTAAACCAATATTTTATCAGAGATATATAGATGATACATTTCTCTTGTTCCGTGAAGCGCAGCACGTCGATCAATTTTTCAACTATGTTGATGCTCAAGCATCCAAATATTAAATTTACTTATGAAAAAGAGATAGATAGTAAACTTTCATTTTTAGATGCGTCTATATCCGGGCGAAACAGTGTACTGGACACTTCGGAATACATGAAAGAAACATTTACTGGGTTAGGTCTAAGTTATTTCAGTTTTTGCACTCTCCGTTTTAAGAGTAACGCTGTCAAGACTTTAATAGCCCAAGCCTTTAAAATATGTTCTTCACACGCCAATGTTCATGTTGAGTTCGAATTTCTCCGTAACTTTTTTTAAATGCAATGGATTCCTTGTATCTTTCATAGACTCTAAAATTAAGCAATTTTTATCTCGGAATTTCAGAACCGAAACACCCGCCACCACCGATAATGATGCAAATATATACGTAACCCTTCAATATTTTGGCCAGCAGTCGGAGAAAATGGAAAGCGAATTGGAGAAAATTGCACTTAGACCTAAATACTTTCCAGATAAGAAGTTTATTTTTGTGGTAATTAATAAATTTACGATAGGCTCTTTTTTCAAATTCAAGGACAGGCCTCCTAAAGCAGTTCTAAGCTCTGTGGTATATCAATTTTTTTGCCCGCTCTGTGGGTCTACTTACTTTGGTTCAACTGTGCTTACAATTATAACCAGAGTTTGTGAACACAGCGGAAGAAGTGCTCGTACCGGAAGCATGCTTGTTAGTCCTCCTGATTCCATGGTGAGACAGCATGCCGAACGGTGTGGCGTCCGAGTCAGCCTTGACAGTTACACCATTATAGGTAGGCAATCCTCGCATGTTTGTCTGCGTATTTTAGAATCCTTGTACATTTTTAGGTTAAAGCCTCCTCTCAATGAAACGGAAAGCGCATACCCGTTGCATATCATCAACCGCTAGTTGTTTTTTTCTGTCATTCAATGTTCCGATTTATGTGTGTCCCTTACTATTTTTATTTGTAAACTATAGTCTTTGTCAGTATATTGCTTATATTTTATGTCAACAGTTTTGCTGATGATGGGTATGATACCCGATACGTTCGTTTTTAGTATACGATGATACGTACCGCCTTCCTGGTCTTCGCTTTCCTTGTGAACCTTCGATGCGGAAGAGTTCTAGATATAATTGACTCTATTTTGCTGTGCTAGACTCAGTTTTGGAAATCTCAAACTTAAATGATCAACGGCTAACTCTTCAACGTCATTATTCTGCCGGTCGATTCCAGCAGATATGTCTGAAGTTTCGGGCATTTCAAGCCTCAAAAGCATATTTACGGTGTCCAATCGAGCACACCCTAACTCTACTGTAAGTGAGTTTAGCACCTGAGTGCGGAATAACATAACGTTCCACTAATATTCGAACAAGCTCTCGACTAGTATCTCTCGGCATCATGGCTACTCGTATCGCCTTGATTCATACTCTGCTATTAAACCTTGTAAATCATGTATTCTTGTAGCATTACCATCGTGTCACGCAGAAGCTAAACGAATTGCATGGGTACCCTCCCATTCGTTGTACTTGTATACATGATAAATTCATAATCAGTAAGGCACAAGGTACAGAACAATTGCAGTGAATCAACACATACCCGGATCACTTTAAGCCCGAGTGTGTTGGCTGGCTCGCCGCTTGCTCTCGGAGGTAATCAGATGAGGAGAATTTAATAAAACTTCCTGAACCTCATCCTATGTGAGAGCACACTGTAGACCGCCCCTGATTATAGTCTCTACTTAACTTCGAGCGCGTCGTTAGCATCTAATTTTTTGCCTCGTGACTTCCCTTATCTGCTACATTTTTGGAGAAAAACCGAGAGCACGAAGGAAATCAGAGTAGTAAATTGACACAGGCAACAAGCACAATTAAGAAATGGCAGACTAATCCTGAGGTAACGATGCTGGCCTCCTAATTGGTTGTTGGTGGAATTCATTAATTTGATTTTTACGTAGCCTTGAATAAATATTTTACGAAATGAAACACATAAATATTTTTTTCTTAAATACCTACCGAGTGTTTAGTGTACACCCAGCCGTTGTGAACGTAAGATGGGCCAACGGCCGTGGGGTTGGGTTTAGTTTATCCAGGTTGCCACTCTTTGCCATAGGTATGATTTCGAGGCGTCTTCCTCCGATTCCTACGGTGCTTCTTTCCATTGGAATACTCTCACTGATGATGCTTTCTCTATCTTAATTATCGTTGCAAGTCTCCTCGTTCTGATCCAGGACTTTTTTTTTTTTTTCGGGCATGGATTCCACGTTTTAAATTTCTTAGCTTTTCTTTTCCTGAAACAATATTGCAGTGACTTAGAAAGGCGTCTATGTCTACTGTATAGTTATATTCATCTAACAACTCGATTAATAGTTAAAAATATATTAGCTGTTCCAATAACATACGCAACATTTTCTGTACAAAATAACTGATACTATGGAGTACCTTAGTACAAAGGAAGCCAGTAACCGAGTGAAAGATCGATTCTTTTAGCTCAAAATACTTCAAGCTGCAAATAATCTAGTCAATATGTTTTAGAGAATCAACGAAAACTTATGAATTATCATTTGTTGAAATTCTATCTTCAATTAATTATATGTTATTCTTAATTAATGGAACCAAATGATTTATTTTCTTGAAAAGAAACTAGTGAATCACCCTCCATATCTACTTCCAGTTACACAGGTTTCTCTACGTGTTAGTGGTGCTAATGTATATGTGCACTGTAGTTATACGGGAAAATATTACTACATGATTCATGGGATTCATTTCACATGATTTCAAAGATCTTGTTCATACAATAAGTTCCTAAATTAGAATCAAAGTCTCCCAATAATTGATCTAATAGTTCTTCTAAATCGTATTCAATTTTCTTTTAGTTTTCAATCGGAATAAGATAAGAATATAGGAAACAAGCGCTTGTGTCAACAGACAAATGCGGGAACAAATTTGCTCGGAATTTTATCATTCTCTTAAATAGCCAACAGTCGGATCACACTTCATTTAGAAGATGACAGTAGACAGACCAAGAAGCCCATTCCTAGAGAGCAGCCGAGACTCACGTTTCGACAATCTAGGAGCTATTGCCAATGTGTCGAAACCATTTAGACATTTAAAGATGAAATTAAGAAAACAATAAACTGAGCCAAGAAGTTGATCGCGCAAGTGTGATTATTTGCCGCAGATCCTCGTATCTCGAAGCCGTTAAGCTGGTTGGGATAAAAAAAAAATGGATTAGGGTCGTTATGAGTCGGACTCCTGTAGCAGGAGTTTGTAGCTGTGGTGGGTGTTGCCACCAACATTTGCCAAGACAAAGTTAAAAGGCATTGACTGTCTCTGCCCTGGCAATTTTGGAGAAGGAGTCTATTTTAAGTGTATACTATGAAGTACAAGAAATGTTGCCGGCTTAGAATAGTAACTTGAAATGTGTACCTTGTATACGGGTCGCAGTGTCGTAGGTGGGCAGCATATGAAGTTTTTCGCTCTAAAGAAACTTCAATGTAACCAGCGCCGAAAGTTTGGCTAAACAAGAAGAAGCCTGGAGACGCTTACGAAGATATTTCAAAATTAAGTTCGTAGATTGCATTAAGAAATCTAAGCTGCAGCCCAACAAAATTTCGTTGTTCTTGTGCAATGACTGAACACTGGATTGAAGAGAGCTAGAAGGCTAAGAACTCATGGAAACTCCAGAGAATCGAAGCAGAGGCCGAAGCATTATTCTTCAGTGTTTTTTGAAACCTGTGCCGTGCAAATGAAGAGCGAAAATTAAAAAAGCACTAAAGTTATGAAACGCGAAGAGTTTAACGCTCCAAAATACGTTCTGGCTTCGGATTTTCCCCCACATGGATCATTATGCGACCCCAGTAAAGTAAATATTGAAAGATATGTAGACGATATGGTATGTATGATACGTGTAAATGAACTTATTGTCATTGCTTCGAAACTGACTAAAAATTTCTTCAAGAGCGAGCCCAAGAAGACAGTTAAATTTGAACTTCCTTCCAGCAAAACTCAGAGCTCCTTGCGAGTTGAAGCTTCCGCTAATACTGAAGAAGCGTAACGTGCAGACACTAGACGGACGGATAGAGAGCCTCAAGCAGAATTATAATATGGATTACAACTTATATCATAAAAACGACAAGCACATTTGTTGCTTAATAATATTACGGCTATAAATCTGCAACCCAATCTGTAAGGCTACGTGCCATCACACACCAAACTAGTCTAGTGAACTAGTATCGCACTAGTACTCCCCTACGAGTACTCTCCGACTGATAGAACTATATGTTTCCTGTTAATATTACAGTTTGTTTCATTAAAGTAATGTCAGTAAATTTATATCTCTCCGAGGAGAGATCGCTTTGGCTTAATACTATTGCGTCTGATTAGCTCAATACTATTACATATAATATCCTATGGGTATTTCGGTACAATACTGCAAGACTTACAGCACAAACAATTAAATTCAAAATCATGTATTTCTCCCAGTAGGAAGGTCTTCATCAATTGAAACTACCAAGAACAGTAAAACCTCGATATTTCACACTCCTATATCTCGGAATTTCGGACTCTTTATCTCAGAATTACGGATATTCCGGAACTTTTTTCCCAGCCCAAACTTTTCTCGCAAGGCTTAGAAATTACCGGGTAAATCAGAAAAATTCTCAAAAACCCTGTAATTCCAGAAAATGCCTTTAATTTTCCGGGATTACTGCGTGAAGCCCGAACAGACATTCTCGGAACAAGAGCCCGAATATTCTGGACTTGAAGCTGCGGAGAACAGGAAATTCGGTTACCGCGTAGCTCACATGCTAACATTCCCAATATCGACCCGTATATCTCGGAAAATGTCCGGAATAAGAGGGTGTTTCGAAGATTTCCGATCCTCCCGGCAGCACTATCGTCTCTCGCGACGATTTTGCGTTCACGTAAGCTTTCCTGCGCGCGCCACTACTAAAATAAACACTACTTAGGCAAACCTAACCTAGCCAAACCTAACCTACCCTTACCTAACCTAACCTCCTTACCTAACCTTCTAACCTAACCTAACCTAACCTTACCTAACCCAACCTAACCTAACCTAACCTTACCTAACCCAACCTAACCCAACCTAACCTAACCCAACCTAACCCAACCTAACCCAATCTAACCTCTCTAACCTTACCTAACGTTACCTAACGTTACCTAACGTTACCTAACGTTACCTAACGTTACCTAACGTTACCTAATGTTACCTAATGTTACCTAATGTTACCTAACGTTACCTAACATTACCAAACCTAACCTAACCCAACTTAATCAGCGAATTAGCGGGCAGCGCAGCGCACCAACGTGAACGCCGCTCACGCGCACTCGATCTGCGCACACAAATCGTCGCGAGAGACGATAGTGCCTCCCAGCATTCGGTAATTTCAGTATTTCGGAATAGGCCTTCGCCCGTTCTGTCCGAAATATAGGGGTTTTACTGTACTAGAGAAGCAAACGAGGTCCAGGTCAACACATGATAATAAGAAGGATTATAGATAAATCAGAGTTCATATTGCACTAGAATAAACCGCCTTATTGCTACAACAGAAGCTACGACAAAAATTCTTGAGCATGGGACAAATGGATGTTACCACCCAGATGATGTTCCTGAGAAAATCCTCAAAATATTCAACCCAAGTATTTCTTATTTGCTCTTCCTGATACAACGTAAATCATTGGATGATAGGGTAATATCAAACACATATAAACATGAGTTCAATACTCCAATTCCCAAAACTGGAAATGGTGCTGATCCAGCTGACTATGTATAGACCTGTCGCACGAACTAGCCACGTAAAGAAAAACGTTCGAGAGGGTGTTCAGTAAACACTTAGTACATCATCTATAGAGTAATGACTTTCATTAAAACAACATAGTTTTCGACATAAGCGTTCAACTACCTGACAACTGCAGGACTATTATGATTCCTCTGTAGAGGGATTGGGTCAAGAAAAGAATGTAGACACAAATATTTATGTGGAGTTTGCTAAAGCTTTTGATAGGGTTGATAATGGAGTCTTGTATTAAAACTTTCCGGTCTGGGTATTCGTGGCAAATATCATCGGCGACTGAAGCTTTCCTGACAAATAATACTAAGAATGTAATGGTCAACAACAGTGTGTCATTAAGACAACCAGTAGTCAGTGGAGTACAACTACGCACCATTCTCGGGCATGTACTTTTTTCTAATCATGATCAATGACATGGAGTGCAGATGCAACTATGCAGTCGCTGTGTTGGATGGTAGACAGTTGATGATGATGGTAGACTTTGGAGTGATAATGCAAGATTTTGCTGCTACTGAAGAACATATAGCCAGAGTTTTTACTGTGGGAAAGAAATGGAGAGGAAATATTTTTTTTTTTTGCAAATTTTCTCATCGCCTGAAGTAGAGCTGATGCTTACTCTATGGAAACAATTAATTGCGGCAAGAAAAGAGTACTGTTCTCAACTTTGGATGCCGATTACGAGAAAAAACCTAGAACAACTTTAAGCTATCCGAAGATCGTTCACTGCCAAAATTTGAGGCACGCAAGATTAAGACAACCACAAACGACTTAGCTGTTTCCAGTTGTATTCAATACAATGAAGATTCGAGCGCTTTGCTATCATATATGTTTGGAAAATTCTGAAACGTATCACTATGAAGGAATGGATTGTTGCCAGACACTCAGGAAGGACTTGTGATATGCGCGTTCCAAGCAGAGATGGTGGCAAAGGCGTAGCAACAGCATATTCTAATAGCTTCACTGCCCGGGGTGCAAGACTGTTTAACAACATGCCGCTACATATTCGAAACTCCACTGATATGAAAGTTATAGAATTCAAAATTTTGTTGGCTTCTTTAAAAAAATACCAGATAGACTAGCGGTTAGTGGTTACGTGCGCTGTGGAGATAACACGCTGCTGGCTCTCTCTTTGATCGCTAACTACGACCCAACAGAAGAAATCCAGCATCGTGGCTCCACTCATGGGAGGTGACGTGTACACCGTCACATGGACTTTGCCAGCGGATTTTCTAAGTACTCTAAGTAAGTATTCCATAAGGCGTTCAAAGTCTTTAAGTTCGATTCTATCATTGGCAGATGCGGCAGAGTGACAAATTGTAGTTTAATGCCATCTGAAGATTTACTGATTTTGTTGCTGATGTTAAGTTCGAGGTCATTGATGTAAATTATGTACTTAAATGGGACATGCACACTTCTCAGTAGAACTCCTTATGAGACAGGCGTTCAGTAGCTCGTCTCTTCTATCAATTCACTCGCTGCCATGCTCGCATCCAGCTTTAATAGTCTCCCTGGATGCCATGGGCTTCCATTTTTTATATTAATCGTTCATAGCCACTTTGTCAACTGTCATTTTGGAAGTCTAAATACACGAGATATGCTCCTCTTTTTTATCTCAGATTTTCATGTCGTTAAAACAAAATCAATTCTTAGCTCGCATACACTGTCTATACCTACCAAGGATTTCTATTGCTTTAATTCTAGAATTTTGAAACTCCTCAACATGGGCATCCGTGGAAAATGTCTAAGATGGATCGAAGATTTACTGAAAAAGCGAACCCAAAGTGTAATTATAAATAATGAAGTGTCTAAACGACAGCCGGTACTGAATCCACTTCCTACACGACGAGAGATGGGAGCGAAATCGAGAGAAAGCAAATTTTGAAGGATCTATGGGTGAGAATACAAGATAATGCCACTTTTGAAGATCACGTGGCTCGAGTTGTTACTATAGGCAAGAAGTGAAGCGGATGGCTGCTTCGAACGTTCTCTTCACGAGAGGCAGACACAATGCTCACCTTATGAAAACAACTAATACTACCGAGGATTGAATACTGTTCACCTCTTTGGATGCCAAGCAAACGGAAGATTTGCAAGATTTAAGCTATCACGAAAGACTTGCTCAACTTCAAATGTACTCCATTCAANGAACCCAAAGTGTAATTATAAATAATAAAGTGTCCAAACGACAGCCGGTACTCAGTGGAGTCCCACAAGGCACCGTGCTTGGTCCAATACTCTTCCTCATCATGATAAATGATATGGGGCACCAGTGCAAGTTTGCCGTTCCGTCATCGTTCGCTGATGACACACGGATATTAGCAGCGGTACAATCAACGGCAGACGTACGGAATGTGCAACTAGATCTAACAACATCTTTCACCGGACATCGGTTAACAACATGACCTTCAACGAATCAAATTTGAACTCTTACGGTACGGAAAAAAAGCACTCCCTTACTGAATCTACGTTCTACACGACGAGAGATGGGAGCGAAATCGAGAGAAAACAAATTTTAAGAGATCTTGGGGTGAGAATACAAGATGATGTCACTTTTGAAGATCATGTGGCTCGAGTTGTTACTATAGGCAAGAAGTGGAGCGGATGGGTGCTACGAACGTTCTCTTCACGAGAGGCAGACACAATGCTCACCTTATGGAAACAACTAATACTACCGAGGATTGAATACTGTTCACCTCTTTGGATGCCAAGCAAACGGAAGATTTCCAAGATGTAAGCTATCACGGAAGACTTGCTCAACTTCAAATGTAATCCATTCAAAGGAGATTCGAGCGCTTTATGATCATATATGTCTGGGATATTCTAGAAGGCATTACTGTCAACGTTAATGGACGAATCCAGACCAGAAACTCAGACTGTATTGGTCGCACTTGTGACGTGCGAATTCCGATCAAAACTGGTGGTGACGCAATGGCCACAAAGTATTCTAATAGTTCCACGGTTCGGGGGGCAAGATCATTCAACAAAATGCCACGTCACATCCGAAATGTCACTGGTACAGAGACTGTGAAATTTAAAAACTTACTGGACGCATACATACTGAAAGTGCCAGATAAACCTGCTGTAAGCGGCTAGTGAACAATGGGGATAACTCGCTGTTAGCCATCCCGCTGGTCACGGACTGCAGCATCACCTCTGCGTAAGATGGAAGATGGGTTGCGTGCATAATGCCACCTGGACCTCGTCCGAAGTATCATCAAGGAATCAAGGTAAGGTAAGTAGGGTGAAGCGCATGAGAAGCAGTCAGTGGTGAGCGTCAGTTTGAGAATCCTTCGCTGTGCTTTCTCTCGCCTCTCGATGCCAGAGTGCTCCACGCAGTGTAAATCTGTTGCCAGTGCTATCATGGTCTGAGAATCAAACCTGGCTCCCCAAATTGTCAATTCGCCACCGTAAAAAGTCCAGCAAATCAGTGAAGCAGCTTCTATCTCGGAAGCCGTGTTGAGTGTCACAAATGAGGTGGTGCTTCTTCGGGAGGCGTTCGATGGTTTTGCTAATTACCAAGGTAAGGTTGATTGGTCGATAACTTCTGCGAGATTTCTTATCTTCCTTCTTATGTATTAAGGTCACGTTAACGAATTTTCAATCCTGTGCCCTTCTTCTGTGCTGAAAGTTAAATTGAATATGTGGAGCTGTGATGATTAGTACCATTGCCCTCGAACTTGGAGAGAAAGATTATCGGGGCCTGTGGATTTGTACACATACAAGTGGACCAGTTCTTGAAGGACCTCACGCTTCGCGAAAATACAAGTGTCTAAAAGAGCTACACGTATCCGTGTTGGTTGCGGAATATTGGTAATATTGGTAACATTTTCAGAGGTAAACACGAGGTGAAACATTCGTTGAGGATAGTAGCTTTGTCAAGTAGAATATTTGTAATTTCACCATCCGGCGTTTTGATGGCATACCTATGGTTTCTGTATTAAGTAGTCTTTTATTTAACACAGCTATAGAATGCCTTTGGAATGCGTATTACCATAACGACTATAGAATTTCTTTCTCCCAGTTAGTATTAATTTCTCGCTGCACCCCTCAACATGCGATTTTGTGACTGCACCGGCTCGCTTCAGATGAATTATGCTTTCTTTCTTTGTAATACACTTACCGCATGGCCGTTCAGTTCTTTTATGGTTCGATTCATCCCAATCAAAACTGTGAGCCGCAGAAGCTAAAATGGCAATTCAGCTTCTGGGTGCCGCAGCGATGGCCCAAAATTTTGATAGAGATCCAGAGGGGATATTTTTGTAACGAACTATTTTATTTGGGGTATGTCGCTCGGCAGCAGGAAGAATGCTCGTCTTCAATATAAGGGAGCACTGTGCGTTAACTGCGATAAACTCCCAAATTCCATCACCAGGCCTGAAGGAGCAAGGATACCAGGATTCTAGGATGCAAAAAAACCATAAAGAAAAAAAAACAGACCCCAACCACTACAAGGAGATTCCACCAGAGAGCAACAAAAACTGTCCGCAATAAGGCTTTTTGCTCTATCTCTATATCTTCACGTTATCTATAGATAAGTTAAAAAGTTACACAGGCTAGTAAGAAAAAGCATATGCGTGTCTGTACTTTCAACTGCCATGGAAATAAGCGCTCAAAGATAATGGTGATGAAATTGTTGTGTACCCTGCTGCTAAAGCGAACCTTTTGTTGCGCTATTTTGATGGGAAGCAGAGCCGGGAGCGGGTGAGCATTCCTTCAACGTGTGACCCAGAGCTGAGGTTCTCCGGTTTTGTTTTCAGATCTTCTGAAGTGCATCGCCTTCTTCTCGACTTGGACTCCTATGGGGGCACTGATCCATTCGGTATGTTTTCTCTCTTTCTTTGGAGGGTGGCTGGTGTGCTCGCAGCCCCGCTCGCTTCGGTGTTGAGTCAGATGTTACGCCTGGGCTCTTTTCCGGAATGATTGTGTATCGCTCATGTGACGCCTGCTCCGATGGTCTCTGCTTCATGTCTAACCTCTGACTATAGACCCATCTGGATCAAACCTGTGAGGCCGAACGTTTACGGAAGGTTGGTTTCGTCAAAGTTGAGTGGCATTTTTAAGAAGCAAGGTGTCCTTCCCCAACACAGCATGATTTTCGTAGGGGCTTCGGAACTTGTGATGCTCTGCCTCACTCTTCCCATGTTCTGCAGCTGGTACGTGATTGGGGTCATGAGGCAAGGTTGATCCAGCTTGATTTCAATTTTGCTTTTGATGGCGTGAATCACCTTAGATTGCTCCATAAGCTAAAGATTGATGGGTATTGGTGGTTCAATTTTCGCGGTTATTATTCAGTTTTTGTCTGGTAGACGCCAATGTGTAGTTGTTGATGGGAAGAGCAGTGAGTTTTTGGATGCGGTTTTTGGTGTCCCTTATAGAAAACTACTTCGTAGTCTGTGATTCTGCTACTGACTGTCATCTGAGTTTTCTTTACCGAGTGGTTCGTCGATGTACGTTTATGCTGAATGGTTTTGCGCCTTGTGATGTGGCGCATCATTGCAGAGTTGGTGGAGTCTGCATTTTCTATAAAATATTTAATGACACTTGTCTTCCGCTGACGGCTTTTCTTCCGGAGATATTTGCTCGGGTGAGGTATACTCGGCGTACTGGAGCTCTTCATGAGTTTGCCTTGGGACCTGTACGATGCCATGCAAACCAGTATTCTCGTTCGTTTTTTTCCATCATATGTAGAAGTTTGGAATGGTCTTAATGGATCTGCCTTAGCTGGTGCGGGTATTGGTAGCCTTAAGCAATCAGTAAGTAGAGCTATTCTGTGATTTTCAATCTTCTCTTTCTTTTTTCGCTTGCTGGGCTGGTTACGTGATTGCTTGTTTTTCAACCTTATGGAGTTTCCTCCGTTCTCATGTTGCCAGTCTCTTGTATCTTAATAATAATACCTCACCCGACTCCGACTCATCCTGAAATGACACCTGAACGGGGCAACACCATGAAGGCCTTAACACCTGGGCCATATCTGTAGTCCGTTCACTGGCGGATCCAGGGGGGGGCATTCATGGCATTTGCCCCCCCCCTCAGGAATTTTGGGGAGGGCATTCAATACAAAATGCCCCCCCCATGGGAAATTATACTGAACATACTTTAACAATTTGTATATGAAATAAAGCGTTCTGAAACTGAAATAAAATATTTTCTCACGATTATTTGGGCTGAGCCCATTTCTCTTCTTTGCTCTACATTAGTTTTGTTCGTATTAAAATT
>LQNS02276882.1:2700258-2714452 GCA_001587735.2 Parhyale hawaiensis
CCAATGTTGCTTCTCAGTGGATCTTTCATTAACTGAGCACCCATGCCCAGATGGGCACACAGGAGCATGGTACCTTCCGCTCTGGTTCAGAGCAAGACACGACGCATGAAAGTTATTCTCTTCACACAGCACACACTGTATCATTTTACCCTGCTTTGATGTCAGGCGCAAGTTACACATTTACACCACGAGTTTCTTGTGGCTCAAGCTCTTGATCCAAATCATCAGTTGAGTTTAGAATCACTGGCTTGAACTGTGTTTCATTGCGACCCTTTTTATTGCCTCCCGTAACTGACGTTTTTGCTTTCCCTATTGAGCGAGCTACGGTGAGCTCACTGGCCCCGCTGGTCACACGGTCCGTACGAGTATATAGCCAGGCTGGCACACTGCTTACACTTAATTAGTTTATTGCTTTCGAGAAAAATCCATAGCTTTCTGATTTTATCTACTCTAGCGGAGCACCGTACACGTCACAGCCGACCGCCACGGAGAGTGAGTTAGATTAATATAGAAGCCTTGGAATGAACGAGGAGAGCCATGTTCAGTAAGGAGTGTGTGTTTCGATGAGAAGCGTTTGGTCGGGTGAGGGGCGTTTGGTTAGATGAGGAGCGTTACCTTTAATAGCTTGAATGGTTAGCGTTAAAGTGGACGAGGAACGTTAGGTTGGCTGAGAAACGATAGCTTGAATGAGGAGCTTTATGTTTGATAAGGAGCGTTAGGATAAATGATGAGCGTTAGGCTAGATAAGAAGCGTTAAGTTGCACGAGGTGCGTCAAGTTTGATAGAATAGTGTTAAATGGCGAGTGACGATCGAGGCAGATCAGGTGTGTTGGGTTAGGCAAGGTGCGTGAAGTTGGCTGCAAAGCGATAGCTTAGCTGAGGAGTGTTATGTTGGATGAGAAGTTTTAGTTAGACGATGAGCGTTAGGTAAGATAAGGAGCGTCAAGTTGGATGAGAAGCGTTAGGCGAGAGCAGTATTAAGTTAGATGAGGTGTGTTGGGTTAAATGAAATCTGTTGGGTTAGATGAGGTACGTTAGACGAGATGAAGTACGTTTGTTTAGATGAGGTTTATTGGGTTAGGTGAGGTGCGTTGAGTTAGATGATGTGCGCTGAGCTAGATGAGGTACATTGCGTTAGAAGTGGTGCGTTGAGTTAGATGCGCGTCGTTATATTAGATGAGGTGAGTTAACTCAGATTTTGTGAGTTACGTTAGCTGTAGGGCGTTATGTTAGACGAGGTGCTTGACAAGTACGCTAGATTAGATGGGATAGTTAGGGTAGAGAATGTGCGGTATGTTAGATGACAACCGTTACGTTAGATGAAATTCGTTGAGGAGATGGGGGTTGGGATTGGTGCTGCGATATGTTTTAAAACTCACATGGGGCATTGGATGTTTGGCTGGTGTTAGCGTAGAGCTATATGTTAAGATAGACGGACCTTGTTTAGTAAGACAGAGTTCGTCAGGGTTAAGAGACCAACGTTAACTTAGATGGTGTGAGTTCCGTTAGGAGGGCTGCACTACATTAAGACTAATTTGAGTTGTAATAGCGTAGCGTACGTCTGGTTAATTTTAGACAGTAGCGACATTCATCAACCGTGGAATTTCCACTGATCCCGCTAGTTAACTGTAACTCGCTTAGGTCAAAATTTAAGGAGAAGACCATTGGGCGTCGACATGGGGCTTATAATGACATATTTTGCCGGTTTATTAATGTACCGCTGTCGTACAGTGCAAGTGTGACATTTGCTCATAAGCATACTGACTGCTTGAAAGCCAGAACAAAGAAATGAGCTTTCAGTTTGCAAAGCAAGGCAGAAAAAAACCTAATTCGTTGGTAATAATTGTGCGTGATAGTTGCCCTGGCTACGAACTGCCCTAGATGTATAGGTATTCCTCCACGACCGTTCGCTCTACGTTCCAAGCTTAAGTCGTGAAAGCGCGCTTTCTCCAAATCACGAGTCAAATTATCAGTTCTAGTTAAAAGTTGCCAGTTTTATTCGCTGATTTTCTTTAGAGAAAATATATATATATTTTTTCAAGTGGTAACTAATAGAATGTTAGAAAGGCTAAGTTAAAAGATTGGTAACCCATGTTCAATTTGTTGCACTATCCAAAGGTATATAATTTACAGATATACATACTAATATATTATGGATGGGATGGACACGATTGCTACAAAAATGCTAAAACTCTCAGCATCCATAATAAAGATTCCCCTCACAGTTTTGATCAACCGATGCATTGTCGAGGCCAATTACCACAGCGCTGGAAGCAGGCAATCGTCTCACCAATCCTGAAAAAAGGCGATTCGACAAAGACGAAAAACTACATGGTAGTTTCGGTCCTTAATTTGTCATCAAAAATACTTGAGACAGTCATACGTCAACGAATCACTGCATTCGTAGGTAAAGAGGAAGTTATTCCGAGAAGCCAACATGGGTTTGGCCGATACCACTTCGGCACTGTTGAGTGCGAGTTCTGAGTGGCAGAAAGCCTCAGCTAGTGGGCTCTTCACCGCTGTGTCTTTACGACCTCAGTGCAGCATTCGATTGCTTGAGTATGACCTTACTGATCTTTAAATTAGGCAAATATAGTTGCAGCGTAGAAGCGAGAACCATGATATAATCCTTCTTCTCCAACTGAAGTCAGTGCGCCAAGCTCGGTTCGGAAACGTCTTCAATGTATCCGGTGACGAGTGGCAGTCCTCAGGGCTCCATTTTCTCCCCATTATTGTTATTAAGTGTAAGTTGCCGACTTCATAAAATGGCTTCAATATGGAAATTGTGTTGGCTATGCCGGTGACACTACAGTCTTTGTATCTGGAGAAGAGGAAGAAGAAACGGAACCGAAACTAGAAATTGACTCATTAAGAGTAATCGACTTCTTCGTATCAAACGAACTCGTGCTAACTCGGAGAAGTCTGCTTTCCTTATCAGCGGCAAGAACAGTGTGACTCAGTCCATCCTCATCGGTGAGGACGTAATCCAGAGATCCTTCTCGGAGAAACTGTTGGGAGTCTGGATCTTTTCATAAGGCGATTGGAAGGAACAAGCCCGATCGTTAGCCTCAGCCCTCAACCCCAGGGTCGGCATGTTCAAGTGCCTGATGCCCCAGATCTCCAGAAGTTTATTACATTTGGTCGTTCACGGACTGTTCATGAGCGAGCTGAGATATGTCTTACCGGTGTTCGCTAGAATAAGAATGAGAACCGCTGATTCGTCAAACGCAGAAATGCAAAAGCTTCAAGTGTCGCAGAATAATCTCATTCGCAAACGATTCTAATTGAATGCTGGAAAATCAAGAAGAACAGAACCGAACCTCTGGCCTCCGAACTGATGCCGAGGCCCGTCAGAGAGAACCAAAACAAGACTCGATCTCAACACCCTGGAGACATTGTCCTCGGGGTGCAGTGGAGGGATCACACTTTTGTGTCGAAAGCGAAGAAGCTTTAGAACTGGATGGTTGAAGATATCAAATCCACGGACTAGCAATACATATATGCTCAAAATTACCAATTCAGTTCATTACGTTTTTATTCTGTAGTCTACTACCTACTGTCTTTTCACCCACATAGATTTATATCATGAGAGCATTTAGTGTATATGTTGTGCGCGATCGCGCTGCGTTAACGATCGATCGATCGTTCAAACGCCTAAAATAACCTAACCTTACCTAAACTAACCTAACCTAACCCAACCCAACCTTACCTAACCCAACCTAACCTAACCTAACCTAATCTGACGTAACCCCATCTCACCATTGACTAAAATTGGCGGTACCCGAAATTTCAACATAAAAAAAAATGGCCTTACCTCCCCTCACCTACCCGATATACTCAGAAATAGGGGGAAAGTTGAAGAAAAACATTGATTAGGTTAGGTTAGGAGTTTGAACGATCGATCGATCGCGCACAACATATACATGCGAAGTACAAGAATTGTACGGAAAAGTGTCAATTTGTAGCACTTGAATAAAGTTTCAGCTCTCAGTCATTGCTGTCAGGTTGTTGGGTCGTTTTGTAATGTTTGGGAGCCTTTTGTAAATACAGTATATTGGGTTAAGTCTTCTCTCGCCCGTTCCGAATTTTCTTTGAGGTTTCTGAAGTCAATTAGATAATATTTGTGTATTTTTCCGAAAGCTCTTTCCAGTGAATGAGCTGTTCGACTATTGTTGCTGACATGTGCGGCTTCAAGTGACTGATTTTATATTTCATTTTAACTAATATTTTAACTAATTTAACTATTTCGTGGTTAAGTTTACGAAATGCATATGCAAAATCTAAATAGAATGCGTCGACATTTTATACTTTGGTGAAGTAAGTGCAGCATGGAATCATAATGTTCGAGCAGCTGAGAAGTGATATATCGTCTGTGGCGAAAGCCATGTTTATTTGAGGTAAGTAGGTTATTACTCTGTAAATAATGCATTCAGTGCTTCCTAAGCACCCTTGCAAACGTCTTCACTACATGCCTTTTTAGGGAGACAGGCCTATAGTTGGCTGGATCGGCAATAGTTTCAGCAATGGGAATAGTGTAACAATTGCATGTTTCTAGGTAACTGGAATTACTCCTTCTATTCATTTTCGCCACACAAAATATGGAGGGTAAGAGATGCCTAGCTTACACATCTTGAGGATGTTTGCAGGCACACCAGTTGGTCCCGTTTTACTGTTGCTGGTAGGTTCGTCGATGGCTAGTTTAGTGCTAAGTGTTTTGTGAATTCAACGTCTGTTAACTAGTTTCTACTTGAATTGGTCTGTGAAATTACAGGATTTTTTATTTGCTAATAACCACCTTTTGATATTGACCATTTAGTATTTCTCTCATTTTCTGGTCATCAATAACAATAGACCAAAGGGTCTATCGCTTCATCGTTAAGTGCACCATCGAAGTAAGTTTCCCAAACGGCAAGCAGTTTTGAACCTGCTTCGATAATTATATCCTGCAGTACCATTTGTTTTCAGCAGTTTCTTGTATACAGGCCTCGTATATTTATAACTTTGAGTTCGATGAATTTCCCTTTGTATTTGTTTAAGTTACCGGCACTCATATCATTTTACTCTGTTAGTATAGCTATTTCATTGTTGAGTTAATGGCGTATATCAAGATCCTACCTCCACATTTAGGCACGATTTCTCTCTCTTGGTGGATGCCAAGGTGCTCTTGGCAATCCATGCTGCTCTTTTTCCGTATAAATTTCCTCAGACAAGATCTCTTCATACACTGTCTGTGTAAAATTTTGCATCTGTTGCAAATCTCATTTCATATCGTGATTGTACTTACTCATATCATGGCCATTTGTAGCAATATCTCTTTATGGTAATGACGATTTTCTCCGTACATGTTGGCTTGTATGCGGTTTGAGCTTTGCCTCGGTCTCCCTGTATGTCCTCCTCGTTCCACATGGGTGTGCATTTGATGATACTCAGAAACAGGAGACTCAACAACCATACACCAGTTTGGTAAAAACAATGCTGGTTACAAGCCCAACCAATTCCACCGCTCTCAAGATTACCAAGAACTCCTGTTACAGCACTATCCACCAAAACCCAAAAATCAAGCACAAATGTACAAACAACCGGGTGTTTCTGTACGCTGTAGCTTCATGGAAAGCAAGCCCGAAAACTATGAGCAATGCTCACTGACTGGTCATTCACCCACCAACAGCAGCTGATGAGCCTCCAGTATAGACAATAAGAGGCGCTCTTAAATAAGAAACGTGAACAAACCGCGAGGCCAGCGATATAAGGCAGGCTTTCTGTACACGAGGTACTGCGAAGGGTTGTCTCGCTGCCGCCTTTGTATGGCAGCTCACGTTTGCGCAAATAATTGGTACCTAGGGTATCTTCGATTTCAGTCCCTACTCGCATTCAGTTTACCGAAATCTAGTCTGCGCTCCGACTATACCTTAGTACTATACTGATAATACGAAGGTAAACATAGCACTGAAAAAATCTCTTCAGTCAGGCTACAAAGGTTAAAACTAGTAAACGTTTAGAGCTCTCCTCAATACCAGGCACCAGCGACATCAGCAGCTCCAGCCTTATATCTCTCGCTGGGGAGCCTTGGCCTCGCTCGTCGTGCCAACCATTCCGTGAGTTGCATAATCAAACACACTTCTCAAATGGGACAGAAACAGGCGAAAATTTGTAAGTTGTTGCAGGAAATCCCTGTCGATTTTCAAAAAGTCTACAAACGTGTTACAAAATCTTGCTACAATACCTGAACTATTGTTATTTTACCTTGAGGCGTCAGTTTTATTCAGTGGTGATGCAAATTCATGAACAAATTGCATGGTCCTCTTCTCTTCCTTTGCATTCGTTCTGAAATATTCACCGTCTTTTGAAGGACAAATTAGATTCTTGAACTCTTTTCTTACCCCTTAGTTTCGTTACACTCTCCTGTATTAGCGACATTCACGTGTCTTTCCTGTTTCTGTATTATTCGGTTTTGATTCCCACTTTCATATTACTTCTTTAATTTCCCATCATTCCTTCGCACTATGCAGTTCCAAGCTTGTTTTTCGCTGCTTCAACCTGAGTTATACTGTAATTAAGCAATAATTCGCCTAGGTGAGTTACTCTAAGACACTTATAACAGTGAGAGCAGAGTGTGTATGAGTGCTACGCACTGCCACTGCACATAAGTACATCCATTATTACCTCTGCCAAGGACATTATGATTTTGTCGAGCTTGTTTGTCTGTAATTAAGATTACTCAAAAAGTTTTGGGTGAATCCTTACACAATTTACATGAATTCAAACTAGAATTTCATAATAATAACTACAAACGTCGACTAAAACATAAAATTCAACGTTTCGGGAATTCTTCCCATCATCAGAAATTTAACTAAAAATTACAAAGGATACCTAATAGAATTTTATTTAAGATGAGCTACGTTGAATATGTGTTAACACGGTGGGACCTAAAAGGTAAATGACCATTGGGCGCTGTGGGGGTTCTTATATAAGCGTCGGACGGTTATAAGGGCAACGAAGGAAGAAAACGGGCAGGGCACAGTATGAGGAAAAAGTGTCAGTCATTGGGTTGTAACGAGTGGCACGGCAGTAGTCATCACATTGAGGCTAGGTCTCGCTTCATGGATATATAGTGACTTCAGAGCGGAGAGAAAAGAACAAGTACAGTCGGAGGAAAAATGTCAGTCACGGGCTATAATCTAAATATCGAATGAACAGAGCTGTGAGAAGGGGCCAGGTATCAGCTCCTGTACAGTGTACAGTCGGCAGATGTGCAGCTAGTTAGCCGTGGATGGTGTGAAGAGGTACAGCTGAGGTCATAATGTTGAGGCTAGGTCTTGTTCCATAGATATATAAAGGGATTCTAATGTTGTGAGTTTGATTGGTTAGAAAAGTCATTTTTTGAAGTCATTTTTGCTGATGGGATGGTCGTTTTGCTCAGCACGCAGGCGGGAAGCTGAAAGTGAGGGTTTTACAAGTGGTAGACGGGTGCGCCTGCATAGGTACACCTAATTGTTGGTCAATGCGGGTTTGAAATGTTGTCCAGTGCTACCAATGTACGAAGCATTGCATCCTCTGCATCTGAAACGATAGATAACACTTGACAGAAGCGGTGTGGGTGGTTTGTCTTTAAATTTAAAGTCGGAACCTATGCTAAATGCGTTTTTGTATGAAAATTTAAAGTTATATGTTGGTAAACTTCAGATAGGAACGTTTTCAATGTGTTTACTGCACAAACAGAGGAATTGTTGCAGTACGGAAGCGAATGGAAGAAGTCTAATTTAGGAACAGAGGGTTTGCTAATTCCGGGATCGAACAGTTTGTCTAGGAACAATTTGAAGTAGTGGCCCAGAAGATGGTGCGGGTAACCGTTATATTTGAAGAAAGTTTGAAGAAAGCCAACTTCGTTTGAGAAGGTAAGGTTGGAGGAGGGCAAATGGTATGCTCGAAACAGTAGAGTTTTTATAGCATTGATTTTAAATTGATCGTAGCAATGACTGAAAAAACTTGTCCCGAGGCCTGAGAGCGTAGGTTTCTGCGATCTCCAGTGACAAGCGTTGAGTCGTCGTTGGTTACTAAAACATCTAAGAAAGTTAAAGAGTTATCTGACTGGTTTTCGGCAGTGAACTTGATATTTTGATGTTTACTATTTAGATAATCCAGAAATAAGTCAGAATCTGTTTGATGTTTAACTACTAGGAAGGTGTCATCTACATAAAGACTATAGTGGATCGGTTTGAATTCATTTGGGCAATCGTTAAGCCAAAGTGTTTCATGATGGCATAGGAAGATATTTGCTAGCGACGGACAGAGCCGGCTTCCCATAGAGACCCCATCTATTTGTTTGTACAGTGAATTATTAAACATGAAGAAGGAATCTTTAATGGCGAGACTAAGCAAAGTTCTAAAGGTAGGTTTGTCCATGTTGTGGAATAGGTCCGTGCTGTCAAAAACTGCGTTGCAAATGATATCTATAGTTTCATCTACGGGGATGTTGGTGATGAAGGGAGGTGACATCGAAGCTGTATAAGTGGGCGTTGGGAGGCAATTGGAGGTTTTTGATACGGTCACGAAACTCATACGAGTTGTTAAAACTAAACTGATTAGTAGTTAAAGGTTCAAGTAATGGGACGAGGAACTTAGCAATAGAATAGGACGGAGTTTTATAAGCAGCTAGAATTGGTTGTAAGGGGATATCGGCCTTGTGTACTTTTGGAAGCCCGTACATGATGCCCGGGGAAGCACCTGATCGTTATGAAGTGAACGGTAAATCGAATCAGTGATGATGACTTGGTCTAACATTTACTTTAGAAATCTATGAATTTTGTCGATGAATTTAAGCGTAAGTTTGAAGGGGTCGGTATATAGATCATAATCAGTGAACTTGTATATGAGATAGGATATTATATTCTTGAAAGTTGAAGCGTAAAGTTTAACTCATTTGTGATGATTTTCCTTTCATCTAATATAGAATTAATAGTATTGCAGTGAAAATGTGGTAAGCATTGCCATACTAAGAGAAACTCAGTGAATCGCATGAAAGAGACAAGCACTGCTATACTAAGGAAGACTAAATTAACTGTATAGGAAATACAAGTCACTCTGTCATAAAAGCCCCAGCTTTGCTCGAGAAGAATCTTGAACCACAGGTTAAGTACTTACAGTATGATTACGCCCTTCAAATGCTTCTAATTATAGAGTCCAAGGAAGAATATCCATTACCTTTTACACTGATATTTGGATGGGCGTCTATTGATCTATCTTTATCAGCTTTCGAAGAATATAGTCTAAAAAATCTCATCGAGTTAGATCTACACATACATGAAGGCTGCTATGTCATTGCTCATTTGAAAATCATCTGGGCCAAGTGAGGCGGTGACATATGCACCACTTCTTTCACCTGCTGATTAGTGGCGAACCGACGGCCTCTTGAAGCGTCTTTAAGTGCACCAAACAGATGGTAATCAAACGTGGTTAGATCAGGACTGTATGCAGGATGTTCCAGAATCAGGACTTGGCCTTGTTCAATGTTGGTGTCAGTAGTGACTGTGGCTGGGCGCCCATCTCTTTTCTCATCCTCCACGCTTGTCCAACCGTTTTTGAGCTGCTCAATCCACTCGTAAACACTATGTCGTGGCAAAATATTGCTCGCGTACTGTACTAAAAGTCTTCTATGGGTTTCAGCTCCTGGTACACCTACAACCCACACACAAAAAAAAAAAAAAAACGATTACAGAGCTTTGTTTTTCGTTGGTGCAAATGGAGAGGGGTGCGTCCACCTCTACTTCTCAACCGCGCAAAGCGCGCTGAAGGAGTAACGCTGAAACCAACCACAATGGAGGAGAGTGGAGCCATCTACAACCCAGTATAGCGCAAGATGCCATACAGCGTATTCACAAACAATTATAATAAAATTCCAGGTACTTATCGACTTACCCTTGTAAAGTATGGGTAGCGGGGGACCAAACACACTACCTTGCGGAACATCAGATGAGACCAGCGTCCAGAGGCTCGTCTCTCCTTACAGTTTCATTCGGTGCCGCCGACCACTGAGCCAAACCCGGATCCACCGTGGATCGTGTCCCTGTAAGCCGTCAGTTTCTAGTTTTTTCATTGCCCGTTGTTAATTGGGGCTTGGTGAAGTGCCTTTTGGATGTCTAGGTAAACGAGGTCCACACTTTTTTCACCATCTCTGATTTTCGTAGTTTTCGAAAAAAATCCACTGAGTTAGTTCTATCAGGGAAGCAGTGCTGGGTGTCGGAAATGAGTTGGTGCATCCTAAGGTAGTCAGTGAAGCTCTCTTTCAAGAGTCGTTTGATGGTTTTGCAAACAACCGCGATTAACTCTCATTAATCGATAATTACTGAAACTTTTATCATCCCCTTCTTGTGCATTTTTTCCAATCTTCTGGAACTTCTCCTGTGTTGAAAAACCGATTAAATATTTTGAGCAGCAGTGTCGTGATAACTGGTGCCATTTTTTGCAGAAATATGAGGGGGAAAGATTAGCTGAGCCAGCGGATTTGTACACATTGAAGTGGAGTAGTTCTTGAAGGACATGATGCTCCCTGGAAACGCGCGTATCTGTGGGAGCAACTGGCATCGGTACATGCTCCCGCAGATTCGTGGTAATTTCGACTGTGAATACCGAGGAAGGTGAATCATTCATTCAGGATAGTAGCTTTGTCTTTGAGGCCATTGGTGGTTTCATAGTCGAGTGTTTTGAGCAGACCTATGTTTTTTATTGGGTGGTCTTTCATTTCAGAGTGCTAAGAGAAGCTGTATAGTTCTTCATTAACTGCATTCAACCTGGCAAAGCAAGAAGTGCATTCAGAATATAAGACATCCGTTTGTCAACATCTGTAAGCTGGCCAACTTTCTGCTAGTCAGTTTACAACGAGGCCTTCACAGGATGGCCTGTCTCCAACCTGGTTGAATTTTCGTCAATCTGTTTTCTCAACGCGTGACAGAAAAACGACACATAAACTAATAAACATTTAAATACAAGTCAGTTCTTATTATCTTGTTACGATAAGTGATGAATAGGACAGAGTAAAATATGCCGACACAGCAATCAAAAGAATATAATAAACCCCGTCGTGTTTTTATAAGTTTACAGAAATATATCATGCTACGCTTTTAATGAAATAGACAAGCGAAAAATATGCAAGGCTCAAGATTTGTAATTATGGCGAATGCACTCTTTGCTCAGCCAACGTTGAAACATAAACAACAAAGAATATTGCAGCTTTTGTCAAAGCTGCCATGGAGTCTGATTTTTATATTATCTTCTCCATACATTGAATCTATATTTGCTTTCAATTCACGGCGGGTGAATTGAGTAGATGATCAACGAAGCACAGGGAAAGAGATTTTCACGGTGTAGTAGACATGGTAGCTATTTTCCCAATTTTTTTTTTCGACGCTTTGGCGCAGCACTTTTCACTAAAGCGCAAATATATCTGTGTCTGAAGTTCAGTCATACTATAAATAGGATACGCAGCGGTTAATTAATTTAAATTCAATGATGCTTTACTGCTTACTAATATAAATTCATTCTTTTTTGAAGTCATCTCAGGGAAGAAACGACTGTAGTCCTCATATAAATTGAAATAGAGAGAACTCATATCTGATGACAATTTGACTTGGCTGTTGTAACGCATCTGTCAGGAGCATATTAGTAACGAAGGTAGTACGATCAATGAAGAAGCGTCTTTACAAATTCCTCGCTGTTATTTATTTATTTTTTTTTTTTACAGCGCGGGCACTCTAATTAGCCAATGCAATTGAGAACAGAAAAGTAAGCTAATTTGTTAGAGTTTAAGAGATACAAAAATACTTCTGTTGTTGCCAAACGTAGGTGTTTTAAAATTGTGGATCATAGGTTTTCTTTCCGAGGGCAGTCCATGGTAGTTACTCCGTTATTATTATGTTTTCTATTGATACCATCAAACAATATACGAAACTTGTGATCTTGCTATTATGAAGGCCGGTGCTCCAGGAGTGTCATGAGTGTGTCTGCATGTTGCTTCTGCATTGAAGGCAGCGCCATATTCTCCAATTCAGCAGGACTTGAGCCCCAAATTCTGCAATTCTATTAATCGAAAATGCAAATTTTTCCAAATGGCAGAGGGCAACGCTGCAATGCATGCTAGACCGAGACGCTCGAAGTTACGTGATAGCTTGTGTACTGTCTAACAAGCGGAAGGAAATTCTTTCAATGCTCTTGAAATTCAGCTTCAATAGAATTTCTAAAGTTTTCAGTAGCCGGTAACAAGACTCCACTAGGCCCACGGCGTAGTGCATATATATATATATATATATATATTAAGATAAGTTGATACATAGACCACACCATACTTTGACTGCCCACTGAAATCGGGACTCTCGCAATTGGGCCTGGAGGCCGATTTACCTAAGCATTAAGAAAATGAGTTATTATATCACAGAGACCTAAAGAACAGAATTATTTCTTCGTCGTACCATAAGGAATGTGTTGCAGGGTCAGGGAATCTAAATTCGCAATCATATATCTTCAGTAGGAGAAATATACCAAACCTTCGGAAGCCAAAAATAATTGAAAATTCCTCATAATTTCTACGATTACAAATTTGGTAGAAAAAAACTGGCTCATAGATACTACACGTAATGTACTTTAATATCACATACAATTGCGTTATTTTTCCCAATGACGGATTTGAAGTAATAACCTCTGAAATTGATGTACATACGTAGAAGTTTTGGTAGACCTTCTCCCAATAACCGTAACAAAAGGGAGGTAAAGAAAACCCAGTAATGTTGAAAAAAAAAAAAAGAATTAACACTCCAGTAATACTACATGGGTAGCAATGCACTAAAAATACATACATTTAGATAGGAGAAAATTCATCTACTGAAAAACAAGTTAAAATACCATAAAATTTCAGCCCTCGGAGTAACTGTATCGAATATAGCTTTTCAAGTATACAGTATGGTTAAAAGTGGAAGTTCGGCATTTTCTGAATCTCGCTTCGCGACCTGAAAACGCGGATGGTTCATGTAATGTAGAGGTTATAAGGCAATATCCAAGCAGTTTTTGGCTCCTGTCTCCACTGTTCAGAGCATAGTCTAACTCAACAACCTCTGTCTACAGTAAGATATACGGTCTAAGTTGACGCCAGTCATGCATCCAATGCTCGATATGTCTCTTAACCCTTCGAAGGGAGACTTGCGGTGTGTTGCACCTCACCCTGCAGATATTTGCATTTTTGTTGCTTCCAAATTTCACTTGAGTTGCTGGAAACTTGTGACATTCAATAAAATGACATTTTTCATGTTTTGTGTAAAAATTTGAGTGAAAATACCATGCATAAATGAAAATCTCATAGATTTTATGATAAATGGCTCCCTATAAAGGGAGACCTGCGCAATAGTGCAGTGCACCATGCATTCGTACGGCCGGCAGCCCCGTAGGTTTCAACTTTTCTTTATACTGTGCATCTGCATGTAACTTCATCCCAGGGTTATAATTACTGATGGACAACGAAGCTTTATTTAAACACATTATTTATAATAAATTTGACCGCCTTAGCTAAATGAGGCTATATCAGTGCAGTCGCAGTCCATTGTATACTGTATCATTGTATGAATATTGTTGTGCAAAGTCGAAGTACATTGATTGTTTGCGTACGTAGAGAGTGCAGTCCCTGCAATACAGCAGGCGCATCACAGTTCCCGAACACATGCACACTGCCTGCATTTGTGAGCAAACTGCCACAGTTATCGAACAAAATGTATATCGCTGTATGCTTTCTACCGTTCTCTTAGAAATGTTCATATTATGGTATCTTATTTAATTTACAATTGCATTGATGATTCTGATTATATCTCAACTCGTGTAAGAATGTCTGCAGAGTATGCCTGCTGCTTTTTTTATTCGAAATACCTATAAATAATTACTTTATTAGCAATTCATTAGGCTGAGGTACATTGCACCTCACCTCTCCCGTTATAACTCCTCGCTTGGGGTCTCCTTTGTAGGGTACAACATATCTCACATGTAGCTTAATTTCATTTAGCGTGGCGCTTGTCATCGAACCTGCCGCACATCCTCCAACCTAACTATTCTAATCTAATTAAACGAACCTGTGCAGCTCCTCATCCAACACAACGTACTACATCTAGCCCAACGCACCTCATCTAACTCAACACTCATCATCTAACACCGCTGTACTCTA
>LQNS02276882.1:2753594-2766389 GCA_001587735.2 Parhyale hawaiensis
TCTCAAGATTACCAAGAACTCCTGTTACAGCACTATCCACCAAAACCCAAAAATCAAGCACAAATGTACAAACAACCGGGTGTTTCTGTACGCTGTAGCTTCATGGAAAGCAAGCCCGAAAACTATGAGCAATGCTCACTGTCACTGACTGGTCATTCACCCACCAACAGCAGCTGATGAGCCTCCAGTGCAGACAATAAGAGGCGCTTTAAATAAGAAACGTGAACAAACCGCGAGACCAGCGATATAAGGCAGGCTTTCTGTACAGGAGGTACTGCGAAGGGTTGTCCCGCTGCCGCCTTTGTATGGCAGCTCACGTTTGCGCAAATAATGGTACCCAGGGTATCTTCGAGTTCAGTCCCTACTCACATTTAAATTACCGAAATCTAGTCTGTGCTCCGACTATACCTTAGTACTATACTGGCAATACGAAGGTAAACATAGCACTGAAAAAATCTCTTCAGTCAGGCTACAAAGGTTAAAACTAGTAAACTTTTAGAGCTTTCCTCAATACCAGGCACCAGCGACTTCAGCAGCTCCAGCCTTATATCTCTCGCTGGGGAGCCTTGGCCTCGCTCGTCGTGCCAACCATTCCGTGAGTTGCATAATCAAACACACTTCTCAAATGGGACAAAAACAGGCGAAAATTTGTAAGTTGTTGCAGGAAATCCCTGTCGATTTTCAAAAAGTCTACAAACGTGTTACAAAATCTTACTACAATACCTGAACTATTGTTATTTTACCTTACTTGAGGCGTCAGTTTTATTCAGTGGTGATGCAAGTTCATGTACAAATTGTATGGTCCTTTCTCTTCCTTTGCATTCGTTCTGAAATATTCACCGTCTTTTGAAGGACAAATTAGATTCTTGAACTCTTTTCCTACCCCTTAGTTTCGTTGCACTCTCCTGTATTAGCGACATTCACGTGTCTTTTCTGTTTCTGTATTTTTCGGTTTTGATTCCCACTTTCATATTACTTCTTTAATTTCCCTTCATTCCTTCGCACTATGCAGGTCCAAGCTTCTTTTTCGCTGCTTCAACCTGAGTTATAATGTAATTAAACAATGATTCGCCTAGGTGAGTTACTCTAAGACACTTATAACAGTGAGGACAGAGTGTGTATGAGTGCTACGCACTGCCACTGCACATATGTACATCCATTATTACCTCTGCCAAGGACGTTATGATTTTGTCGAGCTTGTTTGTCTGTAATCAAGATTACTCAAAAAGTTTTGGGTGAATCCTTACACAATTTACATGAATTCAAACTAGAATTTCATAATAATAATAACTACAAACGTTGACTAAAACATAAAATTTAACGTTTCGGGAATTTTTCCCATCATCAGAAATTTAAGTAAAAACTACAAAGGATACCTAAAAGAATTTTATTTAAAATGAGCTACGTTGAAAATATGTTAACACGGTAGGACCTAAAAGGTAAATGACCACGGTGCGATGTGGGGGTTCTTATATAAGCGTCCGACGGTAAGGGAAACGAAGGAAGAAAACGGGCAGGACACAGTCTGAGGAAAAATTGTCAGTCATGGGTTGTGACGAGTGGCACGGCTGTAGTCATCACATTGAGGCTAGGTCTCGCTTCATGGTTATATAGTGACTTCAGAACGGAGAGAAAAGAACAAGTCGGAGGAAAAATGTCAGTCACGGGCTATAATCTAAAAATCGAATGAACAGAGCTGTGAGAAGGGGGCAGGTATCATCTCCTGTACAGTGTACAGTCGGCAGATGTGGAGCTAGTTAGCTGTGGATGGTGTGAAGAGGTACAGCTGAGGTCATAATATTGAGGCTAGGTCTTGTTCCATAGATATAAAGGGATTCTAATGTTGTGAGTTTGATTGGATTAAAAGAGTCAATGATTGAGAAGTCATTTTTGCTGATGGGATGGTCGTTTTGCTCAGCACGCAGGCGGGAAGCTGAAAGTGAGGGTTTTGCAAGTGGTAGACCGGTGCGGCTGGATACACCTAATTGTTGGTCAATGCGGGCTTTGAAATGTTGTCCAGTGCTACCAATGTACGAGGCATTGCATCCTCTGCATCTGAAACGGTAGATAACACTTGACAGAAGCGGTGTGGGTGGTTTGTCTTTAAATGGTAAATGTGTTTTTGTATGAAAATTTAAAGTTATATGTTGGTAAACTTCAGATAGGAACGTTTTCAATGTGTTTACTGCACAAACAGAGGATTTGTTGTAGTACGGAAGCGAATGGAAGAAGTCTAATTTAGGAACAGAGGGTTTGCTAATTCCAGGATCGAACAGTTTGTCTAGGAACAATTTGCAGTAGTGGCCCAGAAGATGGCGCGGGTAACCGTTATTTTTGAAGAAAGTTTGGAGAAAGTCAACTTCGTTTGAGAAGGTAAGGTTGGAGCAGGACAAATGGTATGCTCGAAACAGTAGAGTTTTTTTAGCATTGATTTTAAATTGATCGTAGCAGTGAGTGGGAAAACTTGTCCGGAGGCCTGAGAACGTGGGTTTTCTGCGATCTCCAGTGACAAGCGTTGAGTCGTCGTTGGTTACTAAAACATCTAAGAAAGTTAAAGAGTTATCTAACTGGTTTTCGGCAGTGAACTTGATATTTTGATGTTTACTATTTAGATAATCCAGAAATAAGTCAGAATCTGTTTGATTCTTAACTACTAGGAAGGTGTCATCTACATAACGACTATAGTGGATCGGTTTGAAGTCATTTGGCAATCGTTAAGCCAAAGTGTTTCATGATGGCATAGGAAGATATTTGCTAGCAACGGACTGAGCGGGCTTCCCATAGAGACCCCATCTATTTGTTTCTATAGTCAATTGTTAAACATGAAGAAGGAATCTTTATTGGCGAGACTAAGGAAAATTCTAAAGGTAGGTTTGTCCATGTTGTGGAATAGGTCCGTGCTGTCAAAAACTTTGTTGCAAATTATATCTATAGTTTCGTCTACGGGGATGTTGGTGATGAAGGGAGGTGACATCGAAGCTGGATAAGTGGGCGTTGGGAGGCAATTGGAGGTTTTTGATACGGTCACGAAACTCATACGAGTTGTGAAAACTAAACTGATTAGTAGTTAACGGTTCAAGTAATGGGACGGGGAATTTAGCAATAGAATAGGACGGGGTTTTATAAGTAGCTAGAATTGGTCGTAAGGGGATATCGGCTTTATGTACTTTTGGATGCCCGTACATGATACCCGGGGATGAACCTGAGTTGTGAAGTGAACGGTTAATCGAATCAGTGATCAGTTTTTGTCCAGAATGGCAACACCTGTTCCCTTGTTGGATCTACACACAACGGAATTTTCTTTGTGGAAGTTAGATAATAGCGGAGAAAATATTTTATGTTTACTGTACGAGTTGTAAATGCGACCATTATTTTGACATAGGAACGCTGCTTTTCAATGCTCTTGGTCCATTGTTGCACTAGCTTTTCGATACCCCGAGATAGAAACGTTTTCTGTTGAGCATTGAGTCACGTATGTGTGCTTACATCTGCCCTGCAGTGGAGCATTAGCATTACCATTCATAATGTTCGTTTCATGCCAGCTTATACCTAATCAATGTATATGTACGCCAGCTTTGATAATTACTTTGTTTCGTTAAGCGTTCCTTTCTGTTGTGTTTTCATGCCTTTATCTTCATCTATTCTGTTAGGCATATAATTGTGTCTTGTCTCTTAGTATTTGATTTATTCTTTCGCTGTCAGTAACATTAGCATGTAACCTAGATTATATAGAGCTTGACCTTAAAAACCAATGCCAACCCTCGTCAGGCGTTCGTTCCGAGCCACGTCCCCATAACCTAGATCGTGCCGCCGCGGCCTCTATCAAGGTCATACGCGCATTCACCTCGATTTGCGACCTTTACCGAACGTTTGCGGTCAAGTTCCCAGAAACAGCAGCATCAGACCACTATCAGGAGTCAGCATCCATTAAAAACATCATCGACCTACATTGTTTATCAAAGCCACCAGAAATACGCAGGCTTTTCCTCTCCCATACCTAGAAACCTTACCTCCCAAAGTATAACTACATGCATTAACCCTTTACGCGGTATGTACCGCGACAAGCCTACCAAGGTTGAATCCTTGCAACTTGTTCTAGTTTTTTACCCTTGACTCAGATGTCGCTCACGAGTACACGCGCGCTCGACGTACCGATCGAGGTTGCCCCGATTTCATATTAGGTTTCGATATCATATGACGCAATCTACCCTCTATATAAACCCCACATTGGCTTGATACGGCGGACTCCACCTCCCTACGTCTACCACACGTCACTCTGTTCAGCTACCGGCTCGCGAGGCACTACTCCCCAAGTTCACACCAGTTACTAGTGCAAGTCCAGCTACGCGTTATTGTCGTCAAAGTCTGTCCAGCGCACCACTGTAAAAGGCCAGTATTCCTGTATTAGATATAGACACAATGAATGAGATAGAGAGGAGAGCACTTGCCTAGATGTTTCCTTAAATGTCTTTATGACAATATCACGACCACATTCAAGTTTTAGCATTGGTTTCATCATAGGCATTTATGTCATAGAATGAAAATATTAGTTGCGTATCCATGTTTGAATTTTTGCTAATTAGTAGTTATAGAATAACCTTTATGAGTAGAATTTACTAACCTTGTTTGTTTAGTTTGGTTCTCGTTTACTAACTAACCCTAGAATTGTATACGAGATAGGATATTATATTCTTGAACGTTGAAGCGTAAAGTTTAACTTATTTGTGATGATTTTCCTTTTATCTAATATAGAATTAATAGTATTGCAATGATAATGGGGTAAGCATTGCCATACTAAGCGAAACTCAGTGAAGCGCATGAAAGAGACAAGCACTGCTATACTAATGAAGACTAAATGAACTGTATAGGAAATACAAGTCACTCTGTCATGAAAGCCCCAGCTTTGCTCGAGAAGATTCTTGAACCACAGGTTAAGTACTCAAAGTATGATTACGCCCTTTAAATGTTTCTAATTATATAGTCCAAGGAAGAATGTCCTTTAACTTTTACACTGATATTTGAATGGGCGTCTATAGATCCATCTTTATCAGCTCTCTAAGAATATAGTCTAACAAATCTAATCGAGTTAGATCTACACATACATGTAGGCTGCTATGTCATTGCCCATTTGAAAATCATCTGGGCCTAATGAGGCGGTGACATATGAACCGCTTCTTTCACCTGCTGATTGGTGGCAAAACGACGGCCTCTTAAAGCATCTTTAAGTGGACCAAACAGATGGTTAGATCAGGACTGTATGCAGGATGTTCCAGAATCAGGACTTGGACTTGTTCAATGTTGGTGTCAGTAGTGGCTGTGGCTGGGCGTCCATCTCTTTTCTCATCCTCCATGCTTGTCCGATCGTTTTTGAGCTGTTCAATCCACTCGTAAACACTATGTCGTGGCAAAATATTGCCCGCGTACTGTACTAAAAGTCTTCTATGGGTTTCAACTCCAGGTACACCTACAAACCACAAAAAAGAAAAAAAAAATTATTACAGAGCTTTGTTCTTCGTTGGTGCAAATGGAGAGGGGTGCGTCCACCTCTACGTCTCAACCGCGCAAAGCGCGCTGAAGGAGTAACGCTGAAACCAACCACAATGGAGGAGAGTGGAGCCATCTACAACCTAGTATAGCGCACGAAGCCACACAGCGTATTCACAAACAATTAGAATAAAATTCCGGGTACTTATCGACTTACCCTTGTAAATTATGTGTAGCAGGGGACCAAACACACTACCATGCGGAACATCAGATGAGACCAGCGTCCAGAGGCTCGTCTCTCCTTACAGTTTCATTCGGTGCCGCCGACCACTGAGCCAAACTCGAATTCACCGTGAATAGTGTCCCTGAAAGCCGTCAGTTTCTATTTTTTTTTTCATTACCCGTTGTTAATTGGGGCTTGGTGAAGTGCCTTTTGGATGTCTAGGTAAACGAGGTCCACACTTTTTTCATCATCTCTGATTTTCGTAATTTTCTAAAAAATCCAGTAAGTTAGTTCTATCAGGGAAGCAGTGCTGGGTGGCGGAAATGAGTTGGTGCATCCTAAGGTGGTCAGTGAGGCTCTTTTTCAAAAGACGTTTGATGGTTTTGCAAACAACCGCGATTAACACTCATTAGTCGATAATTACTGGAACTTTTATCATCCCCTTCTTATGCATTTTTTCCAATCTTCTGGAACTTCTCCTGCGTTGAAAAACCGATTGAATATTTTGAGCAGCGGTGCCGTGATGACTGGTGCCATTTCTTGCAGAAATATGAGGGGAAAGATTATCTGAGCCAGCGGATTTGCACACATTAAAGTGGAGTAGTTCTTGAAGGACATGATGCTCCCTGGAAACGCGCGTATCTGTGGGAGCAACTGGCATCGGTACATGCTCCCGCAGATTCGTGGTAACTTCGACTGTGAATACCGAGGAAGGTGAATCATTCATTCAGGATAGTAGCTTTGTCTTTAAGGTCATTGGTGGTTACATAGTCAAGTATCTTGAGCAGACTTATGTTTTTTATTGGTTGGTCTTTCATTCAGAGTGCTAAGAGAAGCTGTATAGTTCTTCATTAACTGCATTCGACCTGGCAAAGCAAGAAGTGCATTCAGAATATAAGACGGCCGTTTGACAACATCTGTAAACTGGCCAACTTTCTGCCAGTCAGTTTACAACGAGGCCTTCACAGGATGGCCTGTCTCCAACCTAGTTGAATTTTCGTCAATCTGTTTTCTCAACGCGTGAACAGAAAAACGACACGTAAACTAATAAACATTGAAATACAAGTCAGTTTTTATTCTCTAGTTACGATAAGTGATGAATAGGAAAGAGTAAAAAATGCCGACACAGCAATCAAAAGAATATAATAAACCCCGTCGTAATTTTATAAGTTTACCTAAGTATATCATGCTACGGTTTTAATGAAATAGACAAGCGAAAATTATGCAAGGCTCAAGATTTGTAATTATGGTGAATGCACTCTTTGCTCAGCCAACGTTGAAACATAAAAAACAAAGAATATTGCAGCATTTGTCAACGCTGCCATGGAGTCTGATTTTTATATTATCTTCTCCATACATTGAATCTCTATTTTTGCTTTCAATTCACGGCTTGTGAATTGAGTAGATGATCAACGAAGCACAGGGAAAGAAATTTTCACGGTGTAGTAGATACAGTAGTTATTTTCCCAATTTTTTTCGATGCTTTGGCGCAGCACTTTTCACTAAAGCGCAAATATATCTGTGTACTGAAGTTCAGTCATACTATAACTAGGATACGCAGCGGTTAATTAATTTAAATTCAATGATGCTTTACTGTTTACTAATATAAATTCATTGTTTTTTGAAGTCATCTCAGGGAAGAAACGACTGTAGTCCTCATATAAATTGAAACAGAGAGCACTCATATCTGATGACAATTTGACTTGTCTGTTGTAACGCATCTGTCAGGAGCATATTAGTAACGAAGGTAGTACGATCAATGAAGAAGGGTCTTTACAAATTCCTCGCTGTCATTTATTTATTTTTTCTACAGCGCGGGCACTCTAATTAGCCAATGCAATTGAGAACAGAAAAGTAAGCTAATTTGTTAGAGCTTATGAGATACAAAATTACTTCTGTTGTTGCCAAACGTAGGCGTTTTAAAATTGTGGGATCGTAGGTTTTCTTTCCGAGGGTAGTCCATGGTAGTTACTCCGTTATTATTACGTTTTCTATTGATACCATCAAACAATATACGAAACTTGTGATCTTGCTATTATGAAGGCCGGTGCTCCAGGAGTGTCATGAGTGTGTCTGCATGTTGCTTGTGCATTGAAGGCAGCGCCATATCCTCCAATTCAGCAGGACTTGAGCCCCAAATTCTGCAATTCTAATAATCGAAAATGCAAATTTTTCCAAATGCCAGAGGGCAACGCTGCAATGCATGCTAGACCGAGACGCTCGAAGTTACGTGATAGCTTGTGTACTGTCTAACAAGCGAAAGGAAATTCTTTCAATGCTCTTGAAATTCAGCTTCAATAGAATTTCTAAAGTTTTCAGTAGCCGGTAACAAGACTCTACTAGGCCCACGGCGTAGTGCCTATACATATTAAGATAAGTTGATGCATATACCACACCATACTTTGACTGCCCACTGAAATCGGGGCTCTCGCAATTGGGCCTGGAGGCCGATTTACCTAAGCATTACGAAAATGAGTTATTATAATCACAGAGAACTAAAGAACAGATTAATTTCTACGTCGTACCATAGGGAATGTGTTGCAGGGTCAGGGAATCTAAATTTACAATCATATATCTTCAGTAGGAGAAATATATCAAACCTTCGGAAGCCAAAAATAATTGAAAATTCATCATAATTTCTAGGATTATAAAATTTGGTAGAAAAAACTGGCTCATTGATACTACACGTAATGTACTTCAATATCACATACAATTGAGTTATTTCTCCCAATGAAGTAATAACCTCTGAAATTGATGTATGTAGAAGTTTTGGTAGACCTTATCCCAATAACCGTAACAAAAGGGAGGTAAAGAAAACCCAGTAATGTTGAAAAAAAAAGAATTAAATCCCCAGTAATACTACATGGGTAGCAATGAACTAAAAATACATACATTTAGATAGGACAAAATTCATCTACTGAAAAGCAAGTTGAAATACCATAAAATTTCAGCCCTTGAAGTAACTGTGTCGAATATAGCTTTTCAAATATACAGTATGGTTAAAAGTGGAAGTTCGGCATTTTCTGAATCTCGCTTCGCGACCTGAAAACGCGGATAGTGTATGTATAGTAGAGGTTATAAGGCAATATCCAAGCAGTTTTTGGCTCCTGTCTCCACTGTTCAAAGCATAGTCTAACTCAACAACCTCTGTCTACAGTAAGATATGCTGTACGGTCTAAGTTGACGCCAGTCATGCATCCAATGCTCGATATGTCTCTTAACCCTTCAAAGGGAGACTTGCGGTGTATTGCACCTCACCCTGCAGAAATTTGCATTTTTGTTGCTTTCAAATTTCACTTGAGTTGCTGGAAACTAGTGACTTTCAATAAAATGACATTTTTCATGTTTTGTGTAAAAATTTGAGTGAAAATACCATGCATAAGTGAAACTCCCATAGATTTTATGATAAATGGTCCCTGTAAAGGGAGACCTGCGCAATAGTGCACTGCACCATGCATTCGTACTGCCGGCAGCCCCGTACGTTTCAACTTTTCTTTATACTGTGCATCTGCATGTAACTTCATCCCAGGGTTATAATTACTGATGGACAACGAAGCTTTATTTAAACACATTATTTATAATAAATTTTAACCGCCTTAGCTGAATGAGGCTATATCAGTGCAATCGCAGTCCATTGTATACTGTATCAGTGTATGAATAATGTTGTGCACACTCGAAGTACATTGATTGTTTGCGTACGTAGACAGTGCAGTCCCTGCAATACAGCAGGCGCATCACAGTTTCCGAACACATGCACACTGCCTGCATTTGTCAGCAAACTGCCACAGTTATCGAACAAAATGTATATCGCTGTATGCTTTCTACCGTTCTCTTAGAAATGTTCATTTTATGGTGTCTTATTTAATTTACCATTGAATTGATGATTCTGATTATGTCTCAACTCATGTATGAATGTCTGCAGAGTATGCCTGCTGCTTTTTTTCATTCGAAATACCTATAAATAATTACTTTATTAGCAATTCATTAGGCTGAGGTACATTGCACTTCACCTCTCCCGTTATAACTCCTCGCTTGGGGTCTCCTTTGTAGGGTACAACATATCTCAAATCTAGCTTAATTTCATTTAACGTGGCGCTTGTCATCGAACCTGTCGCACATCCTCCAACCTAACTATTCTAATCTAATTAAACGAACCTGTGCAGCTCCTCATCCAACACAACGTACTACATCTAGCCCAACGCACCTCATCTAACTCAACACTCATCATCTAGCACCGCTGTACTCTATCTATCTTAACGCTTAGCATCCATCTTAAACCTCCTCATCCAAAATAACATCCCTCATCGCACCTGTCGCTCTTCAGCCAAGCTAACACTCCTCATCTAACCTAATGCTCTTTAACCAACATAGGGCGCCTAGTCCACCGTAACGCTCTTCATATAAGCTAACGCTATTCGTGTACCCTCAAGCTCCTCGTCCAACTCAATGCACCCCATCTTACCTATCACTCGTCATGTAACGCTGCTCTAGTTGTCTAACACTCCCCACCTTAACTAACGCTCATCTGGTATAACACTCCTCATGTAACCTAATACTCCTCATCTATTCTAATGCTCATCAACAACCCTAACGCTTTTCATTTGATCTAACGCTCCTAATCCAATAACGCTAAGATTGCTCCTCCACACTCACACATCTCGTCGAACTAACACTTTTTATCTAAGACTCACTGGTCACACTCCAACACAGCTGTGCATAACTCCACGCTTCTCAGCTAACCCTACGTTACACATCTAAACATACGTTTTTCATTTAACCTGACGTTTGTCAACGAACCTAAAGCACTTAACGTAAGTTTCCTCTTTTCCGATTCTTTTTCAATGGCAGTAGTTCGCCTTCCATGTCTGCGTATCTCCAATCTGCATTTGCTTTTAAAGTTTCACGAGGTTAGTCTTCACTATTTATACCTTTTTCTCACTCATTCAATTGCGACTTCCACTGAAATTCCTCGGGAGTCACTTATTACCTCAGCCAAGGAGGTTCTGATTTTGTCGGAGTAGGTTTGTCTATCTATCATAAAGGTAAGGAGAATCCTCGTGAATTTTACTGGGAGTGCTTGGCAAGTCAGGAGGAACAGATGGTTAACTTTTGTTGAAGATCAGTCCATCCATTTGTTTGGCTGGATCTTTTCTTGGTGGCCTGACACGAACATTTACAGTATGATCAAATTTTCATGAAATTTGCAGGATTTAATGGGAATGTTACGTAGAGGAATCGGTTGAAGCTTCGTGATGATCTGTCAGTCCGTTTGTCTACGTTTCTTTTTATTCCTCTGAAAACATAACTTGGAAAGTTATGGACGGATCTCCATGTACAGGCTTTATTAGAAGGCACAAATGATAAAATCTTGGTGATGAATAGTTTGTTCATTTCTGTGTTTGATTATATGTTTGTTTTCGTATTTGTCAGAACTTATGTTAAAAAGGTACTGATGGAACTTCAAGAAAATTACTTGAATTGTCATTAATGTTGAGAGATAGAAATGATCAGATTTTGGTGGTGACCAGGAGGAATTAAATCCTGGTTTTAGGGCCAACTTGAATTCATCATTAACGTTGCATTGCTTATCACAGGTATTCGGTCTCAGATAGCTCTGGTGTGTGTGTGTGTGTGTTTTTTTTATTGTTGATGTATGCGCTAAATAGGCAGTAAATACTAACGTACGCACTAAGCGTGACAGGAAAGATATAAATATATAAATAAATAAATAAATAAATAAAAACACGACGTGAATTATTATATAGTACTGATATCTACACGACGTGAATTATTATATAGTACTGATATCTTTCCTGTCACGCTCTATGGGAATAAGATAGGAGAAAATTCAGATTTTAAAATGTAAAAAACAAGTGGGGTACTTTGCAATCTTTTTCTTCGCGAAAAAAAAAGTTGGGCACCTTGCAATCTTTTTCTTCAGTATTAAGGAAAAAATAGAACTAATAAGATAGGAGAAAATTCAGATTTTAAAAGGCGAAAAAAAAGTTGGGTACCTTGGAATCTTTTTCTTCGGTATTAGATAGGGGAAAAACGAGGAAGCCCAAAAGACGGCGGGGGTGTTGGTGAAGTGTTAATTTTTTGGCGTCATTTATAATGACGGCACGGGCCACTAGTTCAATAATAAAAAGGCGTCTGCTCAGCGTTAAGATTCAACTACTACGATATCATTCAGCAATGAAAGCGGGATCCAGAGCCCGGGATCCAGAGGCCGGAGATCCAGAGCTATATTCGTCACCGGTACCCCAAGCGCTGAAATTGTATGGTATCTCAACTTGTTTTTCAGTACATGAATTTTCTCTTCTTAAACTCTTAACTCCGTGGCGGAGAGACAGACCGACATTGAAGTAAGCGAGCAAGAGGGCAAGCAAGCGACCAACAACTGTGCATTATTATATAGTAGATTCTGTTTGTTCCTCCCATCGTTCCTGTCTTCCTCCCTTCCTTAGTTCGTTAGCACGACCGTTACGCTTTCACAACTATGTATTTACAGTAGAAGAAAAATGCGGTATTTTAGATGCCATCTCAATAGGAAAGAGTCGCTGCTGTTACTCACAGGTCATAGTTGGATTTGCTGTCAGACTTTGATTCACACTTTCTATCCCAGTGCTTGGTATGCATGATATACGGGGGGGGGGGTGTCAACGAAAAACAATGTATCTGTTCTGTTGAATTTCCACTCGCTCCTGCTCCCTGTAGCTCTATTCCAGTTCTTTAAACTTGACCGTGTTTTACACGGCCCTGGCTACATTTACAGTAGCTGCCTGTATCCTGTCTTGGAGGGTGTTTGGCTCGGTAGATTTGACACGTCGCTGCTTTAATTGCTTTGTCCTCCCTCTGCTGGAGTACTGCTCTGTAGTTTGGGGTTCTGCTGCCGATTGCAATCTGTGTTTACTTGACAAAGTAGTTCGTCGATGTGCGTTCATGCTGGGTGGTGTTGTGCCCTGTGATCTGGGGCATCGTCGCAGAGTTGGTGGAGTCTGTTTTTTGTATAAAATCTATAACTGCCCCAGTCATCCACTGTCTGAGTTTCTTCCAGATCCATTTGTTCGAGTGAGGTATACTCGGCG
>LQNS02276882.1:2766556-2780973 GCA_001587735.2 Parhyale hawaiensis
ACGGGCCAGTATTCCCGTTCGTTTTTTCCATCGTGTGTGGATGTTTGGAACGGTCTTGATGGCTCTGTCTTTGCTGGTGCTGGTATTGGCAGCTTTAAACGATCTGTGCGCGGAGCTATTCTGTGATCTCGGATCTTTTTTTTTTTCATTCTTTTGTTTTCTCCACCCGCTGGGCTGTTTGCGTGGGGGTTTGTTAACCTCATGGAGTTTCTCCGTTCCTACGTCGCCAGCCTGGTGTGATTTAATAATAATAATAATACGAACGTATATTTAAACGAAACCGTGCCAACTAACTCGCAAATTGTCTTGCGAATATCTAAGAAATTAATAGCGTTGTTTGTAATATAAATGAAAGAGCCAAGGTTGCGGAAACAAAAATAGTTAGGTTTAAAATCTACTAAAACTTCATAAACAATTCGGGATCTACGTGTCGTATCATTAATCTCTGAAATGATAAGTAAAGAATATAAGTGAAATGGACACTAATATCAGTTCTCTAAAATTGAAATGGAAATACTACCAGGAATCTAAAAGTAAAGAATAAAATACTATGAACATTAAAGGGATTCAAACTAGAATCAAGATAATAACTACCAACGTAGACTAACAAATAAAATTTAACGTTTCGGGAATTTTTCCCTTTATCAGAAATTTAACTAAAAACTACAAAGGATACCTAAAAGAATTTTATTTAATATGAGCTAAGTTGGATATGTGTTAACAGGGTGGGACCTAAAAGGCAAATGACCATGGTGCGCTGTTGGAATTCTTATATAAGCGTCGGACGGTGAGGGAAGCAGAGGAAAACGGGCAGGACACAGTCGGAGAAAAAAGTGTCAGTCATGGGTTGTGACGAGTGGCACGGCTATAGTCATCACAATAAGGCTAGGTCTCCCTTCATAGATATATAGTGATTTCGGAGCGGATAGAAAAGAACAAGTACAGTCGGAGGAAATATGTCAGTCGTGGGCTATAATCTAAGAAGCGGATGAACAGAGCTGTGAGAAGGGGCCGGGTGTCAGCTCCTGTACAGTCGGCAGAAGTGGAGCTAGTTAGTCGTGGATGGAAAGAAGAGGTACAGCTAAGGTCATAATGTTGAGGCTAGGTCTTGTTCTACGGATATAAAGGGATTCTAATGTTGTGAGTTCGATTGGATTAGAAGAGTCAATGATTGAGAAGTCATTTTTGCTGATGGGATGGTCGTTTTGCCCAGCATGCAGGCGGGGAGCTAAATGTGAGCGCTTTGCAAGTGGTAGACTGGTTCGGCGGGATACACCTAAATGTTGGTCAATGCGGTCTTTGAAATGTTCTCCAGTGCTACCAATGTCCGAGGCATTGCATCTTCTGCATCTGAAACGGTAGGTTTCACTTGACAGAAGTGGTGTGGGGGTTTGTCTTTAAATTTAAAGTAGGACCTTCCGCTTCAATTACCGTCCGACGCTTATATAAGAACTCCAACAGCGCAACATGGTCATTTACCTTTGAGGTCTCACCCTGTTAACACATATCCAACTTATCTCATCTTAAATAAAATTCTTTTAGGTATCCTTTGTAGTTTCCAGTTAAAGTTCTGAGGGGAAAAGCTCCCGAAACGTTGAATTTTATTTGTTAGTAGACGTTTGTAGTTATTATTTTGATACTATGAACAATGATGAAAAGCTAAGAAATCTAACTGTTAGTAATATATAAAGGATGGACACTGGTTAGGTCATTTAAAACTGACTTGAATTGCGAAATATACATTCATTCTAAAATTCGAAGGTCAAAATGGTCAGTTTCAATGCTAAAACAGTAAAGTCATTAAGAGACACCTGTACCCGCAGTGCTCTGCATGAGCTCTAACGGAAGAGTGAGCGGGGCTGACGAGAATGTTGCCCGTTCTACAACTCCTCCCCGCATGCTCACTGGGCCTCGTATGCAGCGTACGATAGGTTAACCCTATTTATTATTATAGTGGGTTGGGTAAAAAGATGCACACCGTGCACAACAAATTTTATACACGAGAGAGCTTTGCACGCTGAGAGGATATCGATCTTTAAAACGGATAAATGAACCTATTGGGTTATTGTTAGTCATAATGATTGTAAAATCGATATAAGTAAAATATTTCGATAACAATGTTGAAAGATCTGTTTTCAATTTGTACGACTGAGGTCCAAAATATTGCATGGAAAAGGAAAATTTCCTTCTTGTGGTTAGCGGTCCTATGACTTGTTCAAAAATTTATTGACTTGCGACTGTATTTAATTTTGAGGATCGCCATTGTTTAAAAAAAAAATGAAATAAAATATTGAAGTTCGGAATGCATATGAAAATAAGATGAACAAATATGGTACGCCCGATGATGTAAAGTAGAAATGGTACTGATTTTGAAACTGCTTGTAATAGAACTGAAAAAACAATTGCCAAGTCCTGTAAATGGGCTTTTTCTTTTAACGGATGTTTCGAAAGTTTGGACTTGCCAACAGTTTTTTATTTCAGTCCTATCCCATAGAGATAGGGTCAACCTATCGTACGCTGCACGCGAGGGCCAGTGAGCATGAAGGGAGGAGTTGTAAAAAAGGCAACGTTCTCGCCAGCCCTGCTCACTCTTCCGTTAGAGCTCATGCAGAGCAGTGCGGAGTGCCGGTGTCTCTTAATGACTTTACGTTTTAGCATTTGCAACTGACCATTTTGAACTTCGAATTTTAGAAGTAATGTATATTTCGCAATTCAAGTCCCTTTTAAACGACCTAAACAGTGCCCATCCTTTATATATTACTAACAGATACATTTCTGAGCTGTGCATCATTGTTTATAGTATTTTATTCTTTACTTTTAGATACCTGATAGTATTTCATTTCAATTTTAGAGAACTAATATTAGTGTCCATTGTTCTTATATTCTTTACTTATCATTTCACATACTGATGATGGGACATGTAGATCCCGAAACGATTATGAAGTTTTAGCTGATTTTAAACCTAACTATGTTCGCTTCCGTAACCTTGGCTCTTTTATTTTATATTACGGATTAGTAAATCACTAGATGTCTATTAATAGCGTTGTTCCTTTGTTAATTCGCTCCTTCGTGTGTCACGCTATTCAATAATAGATAGGGTAAAATTCAACTTGTAAGAATCTCTGATTGTCGCTGGAGGAAGTTCAACCACAAATGTTTTCTTTAAGCTCGCACTTGAAAGAATTTCAGTCAGTTTCGAAGCAAAGACATGGAGTTCATTTTGCACGTGTCATACCTACCATCACACCAAATTTCATTTCTCGTAATATTCACGTTGCTGGGGCTGCATAACGATCCAAATATGGGAATATCCGGTCATATCCATAATTCGGTTCAAACGAAGCTGTTCCCAACTGCATCATTTTAAACTGCATTTTTCAAGTGCAAGTGCAATGTTCAGAGAAATGAAGTTTACTAACAGAAAAAGTACTCTCAGCGACATGAATAAGTTTTTTTTAATGGGCTGAGTGTTGTATTATACTGGCAGGCTATCGCACATCAACAGTGTAGCAGCCACCTATAGGCTGTAGCTTTGAAATCATCAAATACACCGATGAAAAATAGAAACATTTATGATATGAAAGTTTAAAAAATGGCATTTTCAGACGATGAGAAACAAAGGATAGTGAAGGCGTATGAATATAGAAGAGAAGCAAGAGAAAAGTACCTCCTAAAAGCGAGATTGGTATATTTGCTTATGCTGTCTTTATATCTCTATCATGATATACAGAGGCGAAAATTTTGCTGGTAAAATATCTGTGAGATCCACCGGTGATAAAGTGTCTAGATATGTTGTACAGTTACAGGGTGACTTTGGGCGCGGGCACGCCTACGTAAAAGTTGCGTTGCCACGCAAATCTGTAGCTGATTGGACATTGCAATGCCAATAAAAACACTATCTGAGGTTTCAGTCTTTTCTGGCATTTTGTATGTTATAACAAGCAGCAATAGTCATTAGTCAAGCTTTGGAAATATGTACCTCCTACACTGTAAAAAAAAATCCGTAACTTTAACGGAAAAAACTGCGTAAATGTTACTGGTAGAGCCCCGTATTTTGGTTTACTGGAAGAATTCCGTATTTTGCCCTTTCCCCAGCGGCCATACCTGCGCTTACTTCGCGTTGTACCAGATAGCTGTTCCCTATGAATCGACATTTTATTCGATATATGTACCAAGTACGATCTCGTTTGCAATTTCATACGTTTTTTTGAAAAGAAAAATAATATATGTTGGTTATCATTTTACTACAAATTCCGTAAACTTTACGGATAAATCCCTGGCAGCAATAATGCCAAGAAAATTCCATAAGATTTACGGAATTCCGTAATTTACCCATCAGTCGAGGAAAAAGCAGGCTCGGTGCGGGACTCGAATTCTCTTCATAGCGGATCCAAAGTCAACATATTTACCACTGCCCTGTCATGTACTTCTACGAGAGAGCTGTAGGCCAAAGAAAGCAAATGTTGTTGGCTGCTGATGATATTTACCTCCGCCAAGGAGGATACTTTAGTCAACTTGGTCTGTCTAGCTATTTGTCTATTTGTCTGTTATGAATTTTTATTTACTGGGATTGTTATGTATATTAAAGGGAACAGACGATTACCTTGTGATTAAGATCTGTAAATCTGTTTGTTAGTTAGCATATATTTCTTAAGCAAAATAACTCAAAAAGTTATGGACGGATTATGAAATTTACATCAGTTGTTAAGTATATTGCGAAGACTTAGTGACAAAGTGTTTAGGATGATCTGTTTGTTAGTTCGCTTGTTTGTCTCAGTTGTTTAATTTTAGGCCTTTGAGCGAAATAACTGAAAAAGTTATGAATGGAACTCCATGAAATTTTTAGGAATAACTAGCAATGGTAAAATACATTAACAATTAAATTTAGACGATGATCGGTGGGTCTGTTTCTGTTTGCTAATGCTTGTCAGAATATCAGAAGCTGCATTATAAAGGACAAAATTTATAAACTGAATTCAAACTAGAACCAAGGAAGCAGAATTGCTGTGTAATACCTACTTAACTGAACAATTTCGTTGAACCGACGAAGTTTATTTCAGAACCCAGCTTTCTAAGTTGAACAAATTGTGAACGATATAAATACATTCCCATTAGACAACAACACTCAGCAAATACGTGACTGTTGAACGTACATGTACAATTTTGTGTCAATCCTTTACAAATAAGATTATGCATCAATTACTTAAGCATTCTGAGCACACCTAATTCCGCCTAGCAAGGCCCGGTAACGAAATATTCAATTTAGTTCTGAAACTCCAATTAATAATGCATTTTGACAGTAATTGCAACTTCTATAATTTTCTTGAAAGTTCATTCATAACTTTTTTAGTTATGCTGCTAACATATATTCTGCCAAATATTAGTCAAACACACGAACAGACCAAGCAATCATCGCCAAAATTCAATTATTTCTGTATATCAACATTGCTAATTATCTCTGAAAATTTCATAGAGATCCATTCATAACTTGAGTTATGTGGCGAACAAGCGTAAAGTTAACACAGAGTCAAACAAGCGAACCAACGAACAGATTATCGTCAAAATTTGGTCAGAAACATTTCTGAATATACCTCAACAACTCATGGGCATTTCATAACAATCCGTCCATAACTTTTTGAGTAATGTTGCTAAGAAAAATAGGCAGACAAACAAATGAATGAACAGATTTTCACAAAAAGTTCATCTGTTCCTCCTGACATACCAAACAATTACAGTTAATTCCTTAAAAATCAGTAACAGACAGACAAACAGCTAGACAAACAAACTCAACTAAAGCATACCTCCTTGGCCGAGGTAAATATTATCAGCAGCCAACAACATTTGCTTTACTTGGCCTATAGCTTTCTCGTAGAAGCACATGACAGGGCAGTGGTAAATATGTTGACTTTGGATCTACTATGACGAGGATTCGAGTCCCGCACCGAGCCTGCCTTTTTTCCCTACTGCTGTGCAAATTACGGAATTCCCGTAAATCTTACGGAAAATTTCCCGGCAGCAATAATGCCAAGAATTTTCCGTAAAATTTACGGATTTTTTTTTTATAGTGTAGTCACTACGGTCGGTAGGATTTCTGTGCGTGTTTTGTAGCTGTGCTGACAAGTCTTGACTTCTCTCCTTACATTTGCATTTTGTAATACTACAACATACATGGAAGGTTCGTGGACTCGTTTGAATTTAAGTTTTTAGATACAGCATTATTTTGGATGATCATGAGCATTTCACATAATTGCTCAACTCAAGCTGTGCGTTGGTAGAAGTTTTGCCTAATAACGCGCATCCCATATTGTGAACTACGAAGGCTTGATTCTTCGCAAGCCAAATTGTCATATAACAGGCTTAGGACATGGTATAAATCTCGGATATAAGTTCTCAAATTCAAAAATAATGACAGTGAAAGAGAGTGCAGTCTCTGTTTACAGTCTCTGTGCCACGCCTATACTGTCTCGAAGCGTTGGCGGGGCCTTACATTACCTGCACGCTATATTCTCTGCAATAACTCTAAGAAAATACCACATTCAAAGAGGCTGACCTGACACTGCCTAGCGTGCGAGCTGTTGTCATTGGAGTCGTTAAGAGCACGAGAAGCGTATGAACATGCAGTGCATCAAGTGTTTTGCATAATNTTGGCAGAGGTAAATATTATCAGCAGCCAACAACATTTGCTTTAATTGGCCTACAGCTCTCTCGTAGAAGCACATGACAGGGCAGTGGTAAATATGTTGACTTTGGATCCACTATGACGAGGATTCGAGTCCTGCACCGAGCCTGCTTTTTTTCCCCAACTGCTGGGCAAATTACGGAATTCCCGTAAATCTTACGAAAAATTCCCTGGCAGCAATAATGCCAAGAAATTTCCGTAAAATTTACGGATTTCTTTTTTACAGTGTACATTTCCATTAGTTTAATGTTGCAGTGACGGATAGTTTTAGCGTGAGTTTCATGCGCTGTTAGTAGTAGTCACGGCAGCATGACGGCCAAAGCGAGGGGTTAAGTTGCTGAGCAATTGTTACGATAGTGTGTCCACACTATTAGGAGTGAACTTGCAACGAGTTGGAAGACCGCAGCACTTCACGTTCTTGGAACAGATATTTCTGTGAGCATGATAACGTTTGAATCTATTAAGACACATTGACTGCAAAATGAATATACAGTTGTGAATTGAAACTCAATAGTGATTCAAAGACAGGGTCTAATGTGAGCACGTGGCGCTCGCTGTAGTGGAATGGCTGCCGCGGCTCGGAGTTCAAGCAGTTTTTTGAAGATAATCATTTCAGATAAGTCGAAGCTGCATTCTCACAAGCGCAAGGGAAGGATAAGGGGCAACGTTGCAATTTTTCGGGTCTCGTGTGCAGCGCACTTGAGGTTTGACGTAGTAGTTCATTAAGATTAAGGAACAGGCGCTATTTATCGGTAGGTTAAGTTGAGAAGCTGCATTAGGTGGAACTGAAGTGAGTTATGATAGCGAAGGTTAGGATTGGTTCATTATAAAAAGTGAGGAAATTAACTAACCGACCGTGGAATTTTTACGGGTCCCGCTAGCCGTAATAATTGCTCAGCCACTTACCTTTTGGCTTTGGCCGTCATGCTGCCGTGACTACGACTAATAGCGCTTGCAAGTCACGCTAAAACTATGAGTCATTGCAACTTCAAACTAACTCAAATGTAGGAGGTTCATATTCCCAAAGCTTGGCCATTGCTACGTGTTGAAGGTAAAGGAAAAGTCAACTTAGACCACACCCTCACCTGAGAAACCCACATGCACTGGTTTGTGCTGCAGGTATAGGCCCACTGGCCCAAGATCAGTAAGTGTAGTTGCAGTCGACCTCGGATCACCAAGAACTATGGCGCCAAAACGTACCAATAACGTACAAACTGCCAGAAACGACTAAAACCTTTGATATTCTTTTTTTAGTGGCATAGCAATGGCCAATCAGATGCAGATTGCGTGACAATGCAACTTTTACGTAGGCATGCCCGTGCGCTATTTTTTTTTCTTGAACCTTTCATCAAGTACAGTCTGAAGGCAGCCAATGGCGTGGCAGGTCACAGGCCACAGTGGGAGGAACGAAGGGTGATGGTTTGTGATGGTGTTGCACTCAGAAGCGTACCTTGAAAAAACTATGTGAAGTCACAGTTTACATGCCGTGAAGTATATTCTCATAATTAATAGGCATCAAATCAGGTTTATGGTGTACTTCAACTTCGCTTAGATGTGAGCAGCATATGAAAATTGCTCATGTGTTAGCAGTTTATATTGAGTCTCTGTGTATTTTATGAATATGTTACGGGGAGTAAATGTCACCAAGCATAGCGCGCAATGCCTAGCCAAAGAGTGAATTGGCTATGAATACGTTTGTTTTAAGCTATGTTAAACTAGGCCAGGTTCTATAAGTTCAATGGAGAGTAATGTTAACGAGATGCGTGCATAACTATAAAAGTTTAGAACGTTTACTTTCTGATGTATTGCATAGCGCATATGTGAGAACAACGTCAAACTAAAAAAATGGGAAATTTGAGTCATGACAACCATGAGATTGTCCGTTCACTGCTCTAAATTGTGGTAAAAACGACACATTTCTACCTGCAAAGCTCACCAGTAGAGGGCAGTAAATATCACTGTTGCGCCGACCTAGATGTTAAAAACCCTTGGGGTCAACAATGGCAAATCTCAGTTCCCGTTCAGCCGTCGTAAGGCAAGGTGCTGTGTGTTGTCAAGAAAAACGTTATATTTTTTTATGGGTCAGTATTGGTAATATTGTGGCTGTTTGATAGTTTGCTGTTTAATATGAAAATCCACTGTCTAGCAAAATTTTCTTTTTGGAGTTATGACATTGTTCCCGCCGCAAATGACCGATAGATTATGTTCTCAGTTCTTTTTTCTCTAACTTGACATAACTCAGCCTAGCCGTACCTAGGCTAACGCAATCCCTGCTGAACCCTAATTACCAAGGCATAACCTACGCTATCTAACCTAAACATATCTGACTGAAATTAACCCTTTTCTGAAACGGCTGATTTATCTCACATAATGCGGAAGCAGTGCGCTGGGTTCGGCCTGTGCGTTGTAACATACACACACATTGTATGTAGACTCTGGTCAGTGTATACAGGAAATTCTTGGCACATTACGCTTACGACGAATTAGGTAAAAAATGTCAAGGCACTGTACGTTCGAATCAATCACAAAAGCGTTCTATATGTTCTCATACCCTTGACGATGCAGTTACATTGTACTCACACTACTCAGATGTACTATGAAGAAATGAATGGTTTCGATGTATGATGAGACTGTAGCGATTATTACTTAAATCTTAAGTTCTTGGGCATGGTAGCTCCATCTTAAAGGGTGCTAGCGTGAGGTTACCGCTTTATTCTAATGTTAAAATACAGCAATTATTAATGTTCGTGAATAAAGCTTCCAGTGAATTCTCTGTGTATTATATTCTCTTCAGAGTACACTACGTTTATACAAAGCGTCATCGTAATGAAAAGGCCAGTAAGTTGAATAAAAGCGAGAACGTACTTTGAAACTAGACTGCAATTAAGTAATTCGAATAAATCAGCTGGACAACACAATTTGCTATGCAACATTACAACAACATGAATTTATAAATCAATGCGCTATAGCGTATCATCAATTTTCTTATCTTTTGACATATAATAACCACACAAATATTTCTTGTGTCCTCTGGGCAAGTAGGTACACGTTCGCAACATGTAGCAAAAGTTAGTACAATTGTTAAGAATTATGTATGTGAAGTAACATAGTACAGAACTAATCGAAATTAATGTCGACTAAGTTCAACAATAGTATGTACATATTACCATCGCGAGTGTTGGTGTGGTCCTATATTACATTTGATCATCTAGAATCAAGGTAAAATATGCCAGCGTTATTTTAACCATTTCAACCAGTAATCAACTGTAGCGGAGTGTTGGAACTGTAGTGAGTGTTTACGAGGGTCGCTTTACCTGATCCAAGTGAGGTTTCTTGTCTGGGTACGTGTAGTCGAAACGAGCGATAAGACGCTTGCGAGTCTTTGGGTTTTTAAGCACTTTGCGAAGCGTCTAAGTCTTCAGCACTTGTTTAACTTTTTGCCTTACTTGTTTGTTCTCGTCGGTGAGTTTCTTCATCTTTTTCTTCATTGTGAGGGTGTCACCTGATACAAAAAGAGGATAGATAGCGGGTAAAGTGATTACTGGTGGCTGTGCAGACCTGTACTGCACGTCCTGAGTAGGTAGTTGATAAATAGCCCGGTCGCTTATCGGCCTGCAGCACTTATTGAGATAGCATAGTCAGGAGCACACCTTCCAGTGTTACCTGTATAGCCTCGACAACTCTTTCGTCAAGCTATCCTATATTTATACATACTGATTCCTAGCCTATGTCAAGCCAACCTGAACTACTGAGTATATCGCTATCTTACTCCTTGTCGTTATTTCATCCCTACGGTATAGAGGACCCTCTCCACTCTGAGAAACGTCTCGAAAGGTATCAAAAGTATAGAGGAACACACAGGAGCTCATATACATACGTTTGAACTCGCACATTGGCGCCCACGTCGTTTAAATACCGTAGAAGTATCTGATACCTTGCTAACAGTGACTGCAAGAAGTATGAGGAGTGTGATAGGCACGTATTTTAATTCTGTACCGAAGAATTCCTGCAGCAGCGGAGAAGAAGACGGCCACATTTACACCAGCGCTGCACGAAAACGTATGATAAATACGTTCAAACACATCAAGAACATTCTTGTACTTTTTTTCACAACACCTTTCTATACATTTATATAACGGGAACAAAATTCGTTCCTAGCAGAACTGCAGTGTGGTGTAATAAGCGAACCGACTTTACGCTGTATTAATCCAGCAAATCTTACGCTACATCTAGCCTGTGAAGTGTTCAGTATCTAACGGCATCGATCACGTGTTGAGATACAGCCAGCCGCATTCCAGAGGACAGAGGCTGTGAGAGGTAGTGGCGGAGCCTTCGTGAAGAAGTAATTTGCCGCGTCAGCAGAATTGGCCGAGGAAAGCTGTCAACAGGCACCTCTGCGTCATCGTTTCACCGCCCAGCCAAGCCAAGGACAGCCAAGTTGAGTACACCCCCTCCCCTGTCAACTGTATTGTTCCGGCGCATTTGTTAAGACGCCGCCGTGGAGTGTAAACTTTCAGGTGTACAGTTTGCACTAAAGACATTGAAGCTAAAGCCTAGTTGCATCAAGTCAATTGCATTTACGCACCTGCACCCTTACGTTGCCTTAACGTGCAGTTGCGTGAATATATGCCAACAGTCTTGAATATATGCCAAGACTTATTCAAGGATTTGTGTGGCATAAATTTCATTATCCTTTAACAAATAATTAATTACCGCGTATTGTGCAAATATCGCGCACACAGCCCAACTGCCAACTGCCTAGAAACGCCGTGCATCCTGTAAGTACATCATAGCTGCAGTATATGCACAAACATTATATAACAAATTATCTAGTGTGATTAGTGAGAATACGTATCAAGTGATTAACTTGATGAGAAGACAACTTATTTTCATAAATATCGAATCGAGTTCAATTGACAGCGGCAACTCATTTTAATTAGTGCATTTTCCATGCTATTGTATTTATTGTCTATAATTTACCGGTAATATGATCCGATAATGCGAGTGCTGTGAAGTGAATACAAGCCGAATATTGTTGCGGATCTTTATGGAATTTGCAGGTGCCTCCGTGATTTATTCGCGAATTGTTGTATGTAATTTTAGTCATTTAGTTAGAACATATTGTGTATTAACATACTGTATGTGACGCACTTGCCAATAGACAACAGTTTTAACTTAATTTAGTTAACTTAATTAATCATCCATTCACTGATGATGAATAATGATAAACTAATTGAAGCTGATTAATTACTGATTGAGATTATCCAACTATTTTCACATCTAGGACAACACGTAAATAACTCGAATTATTTTCACCATGTGTTGCACATTTAAAATATTTTGCTGAACTTTAACATAGTAATGTGTGAATCTACTGCCGTACAGTTGCCGCGAAACCGAATCTTGACGATAGTAATCAGTATTGTATTAAAGACATCGATGAAAATGTGCGAACACTAAAGATTTTTGCTGGAGCAACTTTTACTGCTCGGGTGCGTGTTTTTCAAACCAATACTCATCTTGAAATATACATTTACCTAATTTTTAACCAGTAGTAACAATACCAGTAAAACCACAGTAAAACAAACTAATTAATTATTCATAAATTAAGTTTTACATAAATAATCATTTTTCTCTGTCGAATTTTATTTTTGCGAAAGATGAACTGTGTTCTCTGAATGATACATTTTTATTCTTTCTGAATGATACATGTAACGATTTAAATCCTTTATAAAATAACTCAACGAATTCCTAACTTCGCCTGTTGATATACATTTATTAAGAGCGACGTGTTGAAGCAAAATAGTGATATATTCAACCATTTGCCGTGAAAAAATGATAACAGAATATAAAAGTGATATGCTGAACTCGAACTGATTCATGATAATTTAGTTGATTGAGTTGTTCTTAAATTAAGAGGGAACTTCAAGGTTCTCCAAACATAGAAATGGGATCTGCTCAGGTCGGTGTTAAAATCAGCTTGCCCTCGAGTCAGTATGCCCAATGGTATCCATTACACGCAGCGGCGCTGCTGTGGTCATCGACACTCTCGGCCTGCGTGCCACCTACTGAGCAGGTAATTAGTCACCACGGACTGTTACCACATGTGGTATTCGCTCCTCCATCTATACAGCACAGGCTTCCCCCCCCCAAGAAAAAGAGATTAATGTGTTATTTGTATGTATGTTATTCGCACAAGTTGTTAGATATATTATGGAGAGTAAATTAACAAATTTTTGCCGCGACCTGTCACTTTGTGGGTTTCTTTATCCCAGTATTTAATGTTGTGTTCGTCAGCAAAATAGCTCCAACATTTATCTACAGATATTTATGGATTATAAAGGAATTGATGGTAATGTTGATAACATGTATGATTAAATTTTGGTGATGATCGGTTGGGCCGTTTGTGTGTTTGTTTCTCTGAGTGTTTACCAGCAAAATACCTCAAAAGGTCTAGAATGGATCTAAAACAAAATACAGAAGCTGTTATTGAAGTGAAAAATCACAAATGATAACATTTTTTTTCATTGATACATTGGAGGTGATATTTGTGTATCACGTCGCTGAAAAAAACAATGGTGTCATAAAATCTACACACTGTGTTCCTGCTATATCGAATTAGTTTAATGCAAAATTTGTGCATATAGCTACAAATAGTGAACTGGGACCACTGTTTCCTTTTAGGACTATAAATTTGTTCTTATGAAATCTGCCACTTGTGCGCGGGAGACATTGCCAGCACACAGTATCGCGTTGCTTATCTTATTTACAAATATTTTCATAAAATCTGTTTTAATTATACTGCTGTATTTAGCTGTGTTTTACTGCAGTATTGTTAGGAAAACGTACCAGATAACCCAGTTGGAGGAGAAAAATGGGTTATAAAACGTTTTCCACTGTATATGATGTAAATAGATTATACATATCCGAATTCAATATATGTGTGTCTTTCTCGCTTCTTTCTCTTTCTTCTCCCAGAGTGCCCACAGCTCGAGAAGTTGCGTAGAGCACTCTGAGAGCGCATGCCTCAGCAACAAAGCAACATTAACTTAAAATTGAACTTGGTACTGAAACTATGATTTTTTTTTTTTTTGATCAGCACCAAGATTTAGTCATTTGTGCCTTCTGACAATTATAACAGCTTCTGCAATTTTCTTGAAGGTCCTTTCTCAGCCTTTGAAATATTTTGCTGGCGAACACTCTGACTAACACCAATTAAACCCACAAAAGGCCGAACCAATCCTCAACAAAATTAAATCAATTATGTGTAATATTGCTCTTAAAAAGTCCTGTGATTAAATTAAAAAGACGCTACTAACGTTAGGAGATATTATCGTGACAAACATAAGATGAACAATGTAAAATAAAAAAAAAATACGTTCGTAACTTTTTGAGTTATGGTTTGACAGGCAAAGAGATCGATAGAAATCTCAACAAAACTGGAGTACTCTGGGAGCGCCTACCTCCGCGAAGCAAAGAAACGGTAATTAAAAAAAATAAAATTTGTTTTGAAATTTAATTCCACTTGTATTAACGCCAAAATCTAGTCATTTGCGACTCATCTGTAACAACAGCTTCTGTAAGCTTGGAAATCTATTGGTATCTCTTTGAGTAATACTACTATCAGATATTCTGACACATATTGGTCAAACAAACCAAACCATCTTCACCAAATTTTATTCAATTATTTTTTTAACAATATTTGCAATAATTCAAACTAAATTCATAAAGATCCGTT